>JAVJGJ010000030.1:4802238-4815308 GCA_035590215.1 Microhierax caerulescens
AACCTAAATATCTAAAATTCATTAATCAAGATGGACAAATTTCAGTTGCTTCCACACTTCCACCTGATCTCACCTAAAAAGTGTCAATACCACCAACTACTTTCTCCTACGCAGTGCTTGAGAGAAGCGCTATTTCATCACAGTGACCTCGGAAAAATAAGTTACACCTCAAGTAAGCCTGCATTAAAACTTCCTCGGCACCTAACATTTTCCCTAGAGAGAAGAGAGTCAACCTGTGTCACGCTTTCATTATCACCTCAGAGCACCCAGGTTTTCCACTTATCTGCAAAACAGGACTGATTACTTCTGTATAATATTGGTAACATATTTTGCTAAGTAGGAGCTGCAACATTTGTAGCGTTTAGGCTTTGAAAGGCAATGGACTATGGAGGAGATAAAACCTGAAACACCCAGGAAGGCCAAAGCAGACAGAGCACTCTCAAACCACCAAACCCTACAAAACCTACACTGGTTTCTCAGGGGGTGGGAATCAAACCCTCCCCATATTCTGGAATAGGTCTGGATAAATAAGTCCACCAAACTATACAAACCAAAAGGCATCCAAAAGGCATTTCATTGGAACAGGTGCCATAACAAATACAGCTGATGCAACTAAAAACTCAAAATGCATTTCTATTTAACAAGAGATGAAGAATGACCAACCACCTAAGAACATATTTTACTACAGCTGGGTTTGCCGTAAGTTCTTCTTGGGTTTGTAACCATTTAAGACTAAGACAAGCAAATTTCTGAAAAATCAGCTGGGTCAAAATTAAAATATCTTCCCTATCCAAAAAACTAGACATACTTCTCAGAAGATCCAGTGGGTTTTATCAGCAAGTCCTTCTTTTCCAATTCAAGCGCACGCATAACAAACTGGGAATTGGGCTCAGGCCTGCAACCACATTCCAGACTTCAACAAATAAGTAAGAAACCTGCTACTCTAACTCACCTACATTGGTTTTCAGATACCAGAACCCTGTCGATGACTCACAAACAATTGCCACATGGTTTCTGTAGGCTACGACCCTTTACCTGCCTTGGTAGGACCCCCTGCAAAACCAACTGAATAACAATGCCAGTTCAGAACTTCCATTTTATAATCATTATGTTTAATAGCAAATAATGAGGAGGAGAACAAGAAGAATGATCCAAGGGTCCTTACACCACAAGCTGGAAACATGAAAGAGCTGGTTTGTCTAGCTTAGGAAAAACAAGACCTCAATTGCACAGGCTTTCAGAGCAGCTGCAAAGAGGAAGACTTAAGTTACTCTGCAGACCTGTTTTGGAAAGTAGTAGTAGGCTTACACAGAGGCAAGGGAGATAAAGTGTATTAGGAAATAATTTCCACTTGCAAGAACAGTGAAGAACTGACAGTTTCTCCAGGGAAATAATATAGTCTCCACTTCTATTATTAAATGCCTCCAGACGTCATCAGGCAATGGCTGAGATGCAGCCAAACCACCCAGATCAGATCAACCCTGAAACTCTCCGCCCTTATTTTCTGCAACTTTATGGAAGTCTGACCAGTAAATTCACTATTTACTCACAAGGTAAGCATTTTGGTACATAATGCTCACAGAAACAGAGGGGAAAATACATGCTTCAAAAAAATATAACTGATAAAAGAGCAGCTGACATGAAGCCAACAGTTTTGAGCAAGCACCTGAGCAAAGAGAGACACATGGTTTAAGAGCAGTGTGTCTTTCCTGACTTCCACAGAGGGCCACCTGACTGCACACATGTTACAGAGGATCTCACCTCACATATACAATTTGGTGTTTTTGTGGTGTGTTCAATTTGTTAAAATGTGCACAAGTCAACTGAACTGAAAGCGCAGAGTACCCAGTTCCTTCACAACAGACCACAGCACGAGTAAAAGCGTGACTGTGATCTGGCCATGCGAACAGCCTTCGCAGCCTGAATAATTTGTAGAACAACAGAAGTCTGGTTTTTTTAAGAAGGTTAATATAGCAAAATCACCTTTCATTGCTCCCTGTGTTTCCCCCCCAACAAATCAAGACAGCATCAAGGAAAAGGACAGAGACCCAAAGATCACCAATGCCTGGTCTTTGAGACAGTTGTGTTAATTTTTTTTGTGCATTAGCTGTCCCTGCAGGGACCACAGCAAGACCTCAGCGCCACCATACTCTACACAAGCAATCACAGCCCTGACACAAACATTGTACTGCCTAAGACTCAGTATCCCTTTGATCTAAAAGCTTACCTGAACTGCCACGTTCTGCTTTCCTGCTTCCTGCATCTTATCCAAGCCACATTTCTTGGTCTCGTTCTTTCTTTTATTGTTATCCTTCTTCGCGTCATTCTTACTGGCTACTATTCCTTTGCTATAGTCCCGTCTTTCCCTACCTACATCTTTCGGGGGAAAGATTCGCCCTTGCTCTCTGTTCATTTCCCGTGGCTTGATGTTCTCTTTGAACGTGACCATTGGTTTTTCTCCTGTGTCACAGTTGTTGTTCAGGCTTCTGCCAGAGGACAGAACTGATTTGAGTCCAGGGCTCCCATCTGTAGATAGAGGCTCTGCAATAGATGTTTCCTGCAAGGCGAGGCTCTCTTTGGCTTCACTAGGGTCCTCTAGCAACAGTTCTGGGATTTCTGTCAAAAACAACAGCTTTCCTACCTCATTTTCACACTGAATCAACCTGAAAAAGACAGAAAGGATTTGAAAGCAAGCACATTATTTCAAATACATTCCTTATCATAACCACTCTATGAAGCAACAGAACACATTATTAGCGCTGTAAGCATCTTGTATTTATATTATACCTAATTGCTGTGTTGAATAGTGAGAAAAATAACATTCAGCTCTGATACCTGCATTACCTAAGCTTACAGCAGCGAGTGAAACACAGAGAAGCTACTTGTAATTACCTTGGCTGGTTATCAGCAATCCATTTGCCTGTGAAGATCAGGCGCTGCTGTCGTATCCGACGTTGCTGCCCTTCCTTATCTCCCGTAATTGCCTGGTGGCCTTTAGAAAAATCCAAGTTCCTAGTTTTGACATAGGAGAGGGAATAATAATAATTACACCATCACCCTCTGCAACACAGTATTTCTTTAGAAAGGCAACTGGTCAGCATCACTCTACTATAAGCTGTGAAATTTCACCAGCTACTATTCAAAACATGACTGCTACAAGATGTCTGATTCACAGATCTAATTCTCTTCTGCTAAGATGCAGCTACATTAAAGACATTTGGTGGTTGGTTTCTTCAAACAAAAGGCCAAAAAGCTCATCTTTGTGATGATAAAGATTACAGAATAGTTGAATGAATACGTGTGACATTTAGTCAGCATTTGTACACGTACAGGGATACAGTTAAAAACAGAGTAAAAACCAGCAAAGTAAAACCACATCAAGACGTTTTAATGTAAAAGTACTCCTTTCTTCACTTCTCAAATTCTTCCCTTTCAATTCACTAGTGGGAAGACTACAGAAGAAAACCAAAAGAGTCATGAGCAATATTACAAGCTCATCACTTTCCCTAGAGTTTAGCTACAATGACTATTGCAGTTGTTCTGAAAAGACACCTATATCAATCCATACAGTAGTAAGTATTCATAAATAAGATACTGTAGAGAACAGGACAATGTCTATCAAAGTAGTGATATCAGTAAGAGTACAGGCTCCTTCAGTTCCTTCACCCACCTGAACGAGGGCCTCAGAGCCAAGAATCCTTGCAGCTCAAATTCTTCTGGAAGGGGGGTTGCTGGTGAACAGACAGTAAACAGCATAAAGAAAGCATGAAAGCACTGAGTACGGTATCATAAGTAGGTATCTCAGCAAGGTCACTACATAAGGTATAATTAACATGCTCAATTGTACTGGTCTACCCTGCAACCTGAGGAGCTCAGGAATGGTAAAGCACAGCAAAGTCTGCTCAGCACAAAAAAATCAGCATTTGCAAAATATTCATATGCACTAACACTAGAAGACAACTTGCTCCCTTATTTGCTTTTCAATGGCAATTCCCCATAACATCAGGAAAAACACCATTCCCAGTACTTTACAGCACAAACTTAAGAAGCATCCTTACCATTATTATTGGATAGATCTTCTTCATGCGGCTGGAAGCTGTTCAGAAGAGAAATCAGCCAAGGCCATATGCTACAAATCAGAAAACAGACAAACCATGAGAACTGCAAAACACGGAATCCATTTACCTTACCAAGAAAACACTGAACTCTGTTACATGGCCACAGCTTCCATTAATCCTCTGATTCCCAAGAAAAAGTAAAGTTTCTTTCAAGTGTCAGGGAAAAAAACACTATTGAAAAAATAAAATCTTTGAAAAGCCAATTTAAAGTTACCAAGGAAGCCAGGCACTCACAGCACAGTATTCGTTACCCAGCAAGTCAGAAAGCCTGCTGTGAATTTAACTAGACAAACCTACTGCAAAAGCAAACCTTCAGAGCACCTGCTTGCAATTCATGTTTCCCAGTCCAAAGCTGACTGCTTTCAAGGCACAATAAATTAATCAGTTGGGAAGCAAAACAATTTATCAAGATACAGCTGTGCAGATGTACTTCTGTTCTGTGAACATTAACACTCTACTGTAGCACTGAAACAGTTACCAGAAAAGTAAGAAGGTCTAAGTAAGGGTTGCACTGAGTAAGACCATTAAACTAGAGGTTAGCTGGCAGCCTTGCTGCCTTGCATTGGCAATAGCAGTACAAGCAACGACTGGAAATTCTTTACAAAGGCCCTGGAGCAAATAATTTTAAAATCTCAACAATCGCTGCATAGGTGGTTAACATTTAACCACCAACAACAGGCTGCTTTCTCCTATTTTTAAAGAGGTCCGACCCAAAAGTCTAAGCATCCTTCTTCTGCTTTAGTGATGGGCACCAAGTCCATGGAGACAACATAAAACTATTTTAGGAAGGTGCCCACTGTGCTCCATGTTAGTGAAATGAATCTGCCCTCCCTCAGCAAGTCTTTCAGTCATCATCCAGCACCTGGGTTGGAGAATGCAATGTGCACTCAAAAGCCTGAGGTCAGCTGCTTCCCTGCACTGCCGCAGGGACTGGAAACATTATGCTTATTCTCTACACTAAACTAAGCAACAGCTCCTTCCCATGACTGACAAGGAACAGGAGGAGGGAAAAAAAGAAGAGTCCAAGTCTGTTGCAACCTACAGTAAACTGCAATCTTCCTACACAACGTTTGAAATAATGAGATTTCATAGTAAGAGATTCCTAAAGAAGAGTGATGTAGTGACACAATCTAGACCTAATATGGCTCCCACAGGGCAAGTCTGGAAAACTCATTTCCAAAGACAACGGTGTAGTCACTTCTGTCCTCAGTTCTTGTGTTCAGATTCACCTGCTTTTCTAGGCTTCCTTCCTATTTCAGATGCCTGTTCAGTTTGGGGTACGATTAATTATTCACAGGAAAATCATAAGCATAGAGTGGGGATAACTGAAAGTTTAAAAAGGAATAAGGATTATTTCTTGAACCAAGAGCACAATTAAGTATGAATTCAGAATAAGGAAGACTTCTCAATATAACACAGACATCAGGTTATTAAACAAAGACCAATAAAGGCATGTGCATGCATGTGTGCATGTGTTTAATTGGCAAAGAACGGCTTTGATTAGAAATAAATAGGGAAGAAATAAATGCCAAGAGAGCTGAAACTACTGTGGCACATCGCACAAGATCAGCTAAGCAAGCTGGTTTCACACCATTTTTCTTATTGTGGCCATCCTAGGAAAAATACTCATCCATCTGTGTAACAGCCACCCTGATCTGAAGAAATGTCTTACAGGTCAGAAACATTTAATTGAATTGCTGTAATTCATGAAAAGTTAACAGGCTATTTTAAAAGTTGGCAATTTTTGAACTACTTAAGCCTAAATTTACAAGATTAGAGGCAGAAGTGAAAAATCATTGCAACAATCTAGAACAGTAATACCTGTGCTGACTTTAAAAGACACCCTCTACTAAATTAAATTCCTAGATGATAAGCCAGAAAAAAACAGATGCCAGTACTGCTGAAGAGATGGCTTAATGCATGAAATTAACGCAACTGTTCTCCTGCCACCTACCACAATGAATCTGAGAAATCATTACAAAAGATTAGACTAAGGATACACTCAGTAGTTATGCTCAAGTCAGACATGGTAAAGTAGATCCCTCTCATCTTAAAAAGTTATGTGCAAACCTAAAGCCAGTTACAACAGTGAATTTGTTCATGTAGCCTAGAAGTCTCATGTTTTGTTTTATGAGTTTTTTAGCACACACATTCTCTATCATTTTGATGCCTGTAACATTTATACGTTCACTTTCCCCATTACTCATTGGTGGATTACCACTTCTTATTACTTTATTCAATCAAATGTATCAAAAGAAAGATTAACACTCACTACCGTCTTTCATCCACCACTGCCTCCTGGAAAACACTGGGCCTAAGTTTCAGCCAGTCCATTGAAACTTTCACAGCTGGAAGAGGGTATGCAGCCCCAGAGTCCTCCTGGTAGTCATTCTGTAAAGGACACTTGCACAGAACTCCAAGAAAGGACACTAGAAACAGAGCAAGAAAAAAAAAAAAACAACAACAAAAAAAACCACCACCAAATGATGCAGGAATGACACATAAAGTTGATCAAATAACCTAATCAAACACTTCCCACCCACAAACCCCTATTTTGTAAGAGCTAGTTCTTTAGAACAAAACAGCCCAATTACTTTATCCTAAGCAATCCACCAACAGACCAGAATATCTTTTTTTTTTTTCAGAAGAGAGTTTTCTAACATGAAGCAGAATCTTGATGGGTTTTCCCCAGCTCTCCTTTTCAAGTGTGTCACGGCAAATGATTTTAGTAGGTTAACAGAAGCCGGTGAGACAAGCTTATTACAAAAATATTTATTCATTTATTTATTAGAAATTATAAACTCAACTATCTACCTGTATTATATGCACTTCCCCAGGTCAGCAGGCACACAAATCCATCAGAGCTAGCTCTGCAGCTCACACCCGTTAGGCACACAAGTTGAGAAACAGTAACCACACCAGCATGGCCACAGTGCTTTCACAATCAACTCAAGGCCAGCAAACTGGAGAAACCCAGCTATTTAGAAATTTAGGGGTTTATGAACAAGGCCAACCTGATCATGGGCCAGATCAGGTTAAGCAAATCAGCATTATGCAGCTAGAGTCGAAAATGCTCTGCACTGCCACTTATCTCATGGTTGATATTATCAAGAGCACAGAAGCAGCTGAGGACCTAGTTCTGTCAGCTTCAACTTCAGTCTTGGTGAATCAAGCTACTCAAACTGCACTGTGGCCAGCTGCAGAGCAGCCCCCCAAGAGGGGCACTACCCACTGAAAATCTGGATCCAACTTTGCACCCAAGTTAAAATGTTCTTTCCGAACCACAAAAAACATGCAGACTTCTGTAAGGCTTCAAAGTGAGTAAGTCCAGGGCACCTAAATCCAGTATTAGTCAGCACTGCTAGACATAAATGATCCTGCGCAACCACCTTCTCTCTTGGCTTTCTCCCATAACATCTATTCTGATCACTTACCTCACACAACCCTTAAGCTAGACAGCAAACTACTACTGGATTCTATATAAAAATTAAAAAGAAGTAGAAAAATCAATTAGTTTTCATACTTACTGAAGAGAGCCAGTAACTGTGTCCAGCAGAGTTGCTCATCCTGGCTGTAGCTGTGCTGCTCTGTTTCATTGCTGAAGTCTCGCAGGTGATGTAGTTGAAACAGATTGATAACAGTAATATGTACTAACTGCTGAGAATTGAAGGCCTTTTGGAATAACAACCTCTGCAACAAAAGCACACGTATGATGTATGTATTTTTACATGGTAAACCATGGACTTGAAAGGATTAGTAGCTGCTACTTCACTGCTTGACTAATGCGTCTGCCCTTAAGGCAATATTCACTTGAAGTTTTATTTTCAGGTCATCTCTATTAGCACAGCATTGGGCTTTCCACGAGGACTTGGGCAGATGCCCACTGTTAAGCCCAAGGCTTCTGCTCATACACCAAGTCATACGCACAACAAATCGACATCCCCTTGGACACGGTTCTCTTTCCAAGCAAGTGCAACTTTAATGTGTAATGACAGCACTGCAATGCAACTGCAAGAATTGCAGAGGCATGTATATCCATTGTATTTTTTCAGTTTTTCAAAGAAACAGCACGGAGAAGGTGACATTTAAAAAAAACAAACAACACCCCAGGAAAATTTAACTACTGTGTGGTTATGTATTAAAGACTAATTCCACATCTGACTTCATGGGTCATGGAATGCCATGGTGGACTAAAATAGTATGAGCTATTTACAAATACGTTTCAGTAACTATGCTGTAAAAGACACCTTTCTCAGCATAGGGAAAGAAACTTAAATGCTTTTTTTTGAGCACTGGGGGGAAAAAAGGGAGATATCCTAACCCACAACCAACTTACCTTCAGATGCAACAGTCAGGGAGGTAAGTGGATTCACCAGAGTAAGCAACAAGAAAAGGTTTGAGCTCCATGTTCAACCCTGGGTTTTAGTTCAGGGCATGAAGCACTCTACAACCAACAAGCTCAAACTGGCAGAGCTGTCAGCAGCAGAATCACAGGCTTGGCTGAACACTCCTAACCCTAGGACTGTTCTCCTCACACAGAGCTAAAGTCAACCACAAAGTTAAAAGTGATTATCCACCATGAAGCCAGTTTCACATCCACATTCAACCCATTTAAATCAGAGAGTTGCTTTCTAGTAAATTAAGCTTTATGTTGCATAATATAAACAAAAAAGTAATCTAAGCAACAAAGCAGGGCTCGATTAGCTCTATTTTAACACCCTGGATCAGTTCAGAAAAATAAAACTGTTCCACATGCCTGAGCAATGTTCATAATTATTGATGGAAAGTATTGTGAAAAAAGCTGTACTTGTTCAACAGCCAACACCACACACAAAAAGACACAAAATTGTTTAATTTTGAGACATTAATTCCCAGTGTTCAAGCAGCTAATATTCAAAGCTAATACAATCCCAACAAGTTTTGTATTTCTTAATTGCAGACCAATTCAACGCAAAAACACAAAAAAGACACTGTAAAGAGTATTTGTAATTCTTTATATTGCTAAGACCAGCTTCTCCTTTCTTAATATGGAAAAGCACCCAACCGCTCTGTTGAACACATCCATACTACCTGCTCATTTTCCACAAATGAAGATGTTGAAGCAGAGCTGAACAGCTAATATGCTGTCATCTTTGAAATTGTACTACCTTGTATAAATACCTTACAAAATTCTCTTTGTTTTAATCTTTTTTATATTGTCCAACTTAATAAGCTGCCTATATAATTAATGGGTACTCCTGGATTTTCCAGAGGAAACTTGTTCCGAGTAGTTCTAGACTACACACAAATTAAGTACTGGAACACTTTTTAAAGGCAAACCGCTGACAGGAGAGGCAAGTTGTCTGAGGAAGATTAAAAGCAACCTTAATAACCAGTAGGAATGAATGAACACCATCCAAAAAATGAAGCTCTTGAAATTGCTCAAGCAACTGAGCCAAGACTTTGCAGATGAATCAAGTGCTTTTCACAGGTACCCAAGAATCGTCCAGGCTAAAGAGCACAGAATCAATGGTGGTCATTGATTTCTCCTGTATCTCCACCAGTAACGCACCCCATGTCAAATGGGGAAAGTCCCTGGTTGCAGAAGTCAACAGAACTATCCAGTGCTAGCTGTCATACAAACTTTCCACAACTGGTTACTTGAGCTTCCTGTATTTTAGCATGTGAAAAAGTTATTATTGGACTGTAATTTCAGAACTCAGCTGCTAAAAATAACCTCCTCAATATACTAATTAATATGTCGTTAGAACTAACCTTGAACTGTTCTTCCAGCTTTTCTCGAAGAGGGCTCAGCTTCTCCAAGCTCTTACTCAGGTACACATGGCCATGGAATTTAATAAATGCCTTGATGAAGTCAGACACACTCCATCGAGTCTTCACCTCATCACGACTACATTCAGAACAGAAATATCTAACTTTAGCCTTTGGAATTAGACACAGCTGCACATAACATAACATAGTTTTTCTGTGAAGTTCAAGAAAGGAGGAATGTGCATGTAAAGCTACTTTTTCATGTTGGCACAATATGTTTATTTCCTGTGTTCACTATTCACACCCAGGAGCATCCCAGACACAAACTATTTATTCTTTTTTCCACACGTGTAAGGATTGGACGGAGATTGAGGAACTCCTGTTTCTACTACCAAATATGAATAACTTCTGACAAGAGAGGTACATTTGGAAGAAGTATCCTCCATCTTATCCAAGCAGAAAGACATTGTGCTTTTGTCTTACCTTTCCAGTGCTTTAGAAAGTGCTTTTTGTAGGTTAGTGGAGGCAGCTGGAAAAGGAAACTTCACAGCAATGCTTCTGCAGTAGTAGAAAATTGTGGTCAAGTGGTCTCCTTTGGAGGAAGCTAGAATAGCCAACTGATTATAAGGCTGACCTAACAGAGAGAAAGACAAGTTGTCCGACAAGTTGTCACAGTGTGAAGCGTGCCAGATTTCAGATTAAGTGTGGTCACTTGAAAAAGGGAGCACAAAGTGCTAAATTCTTCAACAGACAAGGTTCAGATGCTGACCCTTTTACTCCAGCCTCGAATCAGGACCACTCAAATGAAAAAGCTTCTAAATTTGTGGTCGGTTGTTCTTTTTTTTTTGTGTGTGTGTGGGGGGGGGATGTTTGTTTGTTTTTGTCTCTGTGTTTTTTTTTTTTTTGTTTGCTTTCACACATCTTTGAAACTGGATAACAAATATGGCATAAGATTTTTCTCTAAATAAGACAGTACTGTCAAAACCAACCTTTTGCCACAACAGATTTAACTTCACCTCTTTGGACAAAATCTAGCCCAGTTTTACCTCATGAGGCAAATCTGACTGTCAACAGTCAGTCATATTTTTGCCTATACAGTAAAAATTCCTATAGTTAGAGTAAGGAAACTTTTCCAGGTAGAATGTAACTGGCTAAAAAAATTGCATTACTGTTTTCAGCAGCCTGGCTAAAAAATGATTTATCCTTCTATCACTATGTCTTATGTTTTGGATCACTGTAAGCCAATAGCTAAAAAGCTACATCCCTGAACTAAAGAAGCCCTTAACATGCATGAACAAATTGAAAAATCCCATTTTAGCTACTAAACTTTGTTCACATGCCAATTTGCAATAAAAGAAAAAACCACTGGTGGTAGGCAAGTTTTCCTGAATTGTACTTTGTAACATATGAACCTAACACAGTATAATGTAGCAGTAGTGATGCCTTGGAATGAAGCTGTGCATTACCTTTTTTGTTTCTAAATATTCACAAAAAGGAGAGAAGTGACACAGATCAGGGAAACAGCTATTATCTAAATGATTTACCAACAGGTCAGGCTTTGTTGCATGATTGTTTTTGATATTTGGGGAGAGAGGTTTATTTAAAATCCCAAGTTCCCAAACTGCCACACAAAAAAAGCAGTACCTCAAAATCTTCCTTTGAAATTACAAAACAAAAAGGTATCCTGGACTCACCATTAGAAGGGACAAGCTGAGCTGCATGTCTGTAGTAAGACTCTGCCTGGCTAGTCTGATTCCTATAGCGAGCTAAGAAAACAACAAAAAACCCAAGGTGAGGTGTAAAATTCAACTGTCCTGCATTTAATATAACCCAGTTTATCTGAAGAGCATTTTATTATTATTTTAGAAATAAGTGTCACAAAAATATACAATTACACCAAAGAGCACAAGAATTCAATACATTGAATTTTGAGGTGGTGGTTTTTCCTGAGATCTTATGGCACAGCTTATCAGTTCTTACATAGAAAGATGCTGTGCCAACAGCAACACATCCAGAGACCTACAAATATTTTTCACACTTCTTTGCACAATCAGCAACTAGATCAACCTTTAGGTTGTTCCAAAAGCAACCGCAGCTTCCTGTGAAAAGAGAACTTTCTACAACACATAGTTCTGCTTTAATCAATAAAGAAATAAACCCATTGAACATAATGAACTTAACTTTGTCTAGGAAAGGCTGGATTTCTAATTGTTGCCTTTTTATGTAAGGTTTAAAAGTTATGTTCTGAAATGGAGAAGTATGCTAGCCTGCTGCAACAAGCTTTTGTAATAGTTACCGGTTTCAACATTTCACTATGCCTACCAGCTATAACATGATTAGTAGGCTAGAAGACAGATTCTAGCAAATCACTAGAAAGCTAGTGATTAACTGTCTCCAAGTGTTAATGTGTAACACACACTAGAAAAGTCTAACAGCATTACTTTCCAGACCTTTCCCCCTGCACCAACCATCAAACATACAATCAGCTTCTAATTTGGAGCCCACTTGCTCCAGCAGTTGCCCATCCTATGTACAGAACCCTCTTTGTGAGGGCTGAACACAGCTAGAACTCAATATCCCACCTCTCTTTCCTTCAAAAACTCACCAATATCTCCAAGGTGGACAAGGCAGTGCTGGCAGATGTAAGAGCAGGAGCTAGACTGAGGCTTCACTATGGCGCTGGTGTGCGTCTGTTTATTGCTAATGATTCCCAGCTGGGAAGACTTTACACGACATGGCAAGTCTACATTAAAAACTGTGCACAATTCCTGTAATAACTAGAAAAACAGGTCTGGTTTAGTAACAGCTACAAACAGTAATTAGAAAAGCACTGAAACAATTGACAAAACTCAGAGGCACGGCTTGGCTAAACATATTTGAAGTGAACAAGCCTAGGTTACTGAAAGTGAGACTTTAAATTACATTCTTTACTCCATGCTGCATTATTCTGCCCAAAACCATGAAGAGAAGCTGTACTCTTTTTTTAAGAGCTGTGCATCCCAAACCAGTAAGCAACTCAATTCCCACGACACTTAAATTACCAAGCATGTATCAGCTGAGACGATCAGAGGTCTACAAATCTTGTTGGGTTTTGTCTGTTTTGTTCAGGTTTTGGGGTGTTTTTTCGGTTGGTTTGTTGTTTTGGTTTGTTTGGTTTGTTGTTTTTTTTGGGTTTGTTTCTCCTGCCCTGCTCTGGGCTGA
>JAVJGJ010000030.1:4847696-4874262 GCA_035590215.1 Microhierax caerulescens
TCCCCGGGCCTGCTGGCCACGCTGCTGGGAGGCACTCAGGGACAGTGCCGGCTTGCTGGGCTGTGAGTGCACAGTGCCGGCTCATGTCCAGTTTGTCACCCAGCAGTGTCCCCTTCTCGGCAGGGCTGCTCTCCATCCATCCGTCCATCCATCCGTCCATCCATCCATCCATCCATCCCTGCCTCCCTCCCCCTAGTCTGTACTGATTATCTCCTGCAGGGAGGCACAGCTGGCCACCGACGCGTGAGCTGGCAAAAGTTTTCAGTTCACAAAACCACAGTGTTTTCCCTGCAGCCCAGCAGCAGGTGAGGCAGTGGGATCTGTTATTATCCTGGATTTTTTTTATCTTGCCCACATCTAAGGGGTCTTTGTCAGCTCGAGGTTAGGAGAGCCCTCAGTCACCTTCCATCTGCTAAGGAATTCTTTTGGCTGGTAGTCAGCAGCAAACCACAGTAGGCAAGGAAGGGAGAAGTCATGGGGAGAGAAAGGGTGGATGTGTAGTTTATGGGCAAAGAACCATAGAAAGGAAAGGATGTGTCTGCAGGCAGTGAATGAACCAGCTTCATGCATCACCTCGTGAGCTCCATCTGGCTCCTCCAGCGCTACAGGAAGAGCCCATCTCTGCTGAGCGGAGCTCAGCACCCGTCAGCGGTGCAGGCTCTTGGTTGTCCCTCTGGTGCCCTGGCAAGGTGATTCAAGGTGATTTGGGGTCTGAATGTGATTTAGCTTTTGCTAAAGACCTGCCTTCTTCCACCAAATCCTCCTTCCTGCAAGGTTTGAGGTCCCCAGGAAGGTCCATGTTCAGCATCACCAAGGATGGCACCAAATGATACAGGCAGTAAGGATGAAACTGGCCCTTCCCTTGGTCTCCTTCCCCACCCAGCGCTGCCTGAGCCAGGATGAGCTGCTCCGCAGGGAGCAGCAGGGCATTGCAGGGGCTCAGTGGGTCCAGCTGAATCACCCTGCACCCCTTTCCTTGTCCTCCAACTCCAGAGCGAGCCCGGGATTACCTGCACAAGACTGGACGCTTCATCGTCATCGGTGGCATTGTCTCACCCGTGCACGACTCCTACGGGAAAACGGTGAGTGGTTCCCCTTTTCCCTTTCTGCCTCCTACATGCGATGGTACCTCTGAAGCCAGGGGCGAGCTCTGGGGAGCGCTGCCTGCACCCATGGTCCTTTCTTGGACCTCTTCTGCCCTGGGTGTCTCCTGAGCATAGGAAAGACCCTAAGAGGACGAGAGGATGAAACCACTCACTCTTAGATAAAAAGCGTAGCAAGATCCTACAACCAGCCAAAGTACTAGACAGCAAGGAGAAACATTCTCACCCAAAATGGTGGTGGTCATCTTGCTGGGTTATTCTGGGGTTTGGTTGGGGGTTTTTTTGATGTTGTTTGAATGATTTCAAAGCTAACTATTGTGGGATGGTGACAATGGAAACAGGAACCTTTAAAAGCACTTTCTGGGGTGGGGGGAAATCCAAATTAGGAGAGAGTTTCCTCCTCTCCTGAAAGCTGGAGAAACTTCATCAAGGAACCACCATCCTGGGTCTGGCCCCACTGCAGTGCAGGGCTGAGCGTGGTGGTGCTGAGCAAATCTCACCAACCGGTATTGTAACCAGGGCTGAAGCGAGGCAGGGACCCCTCCCTCCAGCAAACATGAGCTTAAATAAATTTTTGTGGGTAGGAGGGAATCCTTCTGGGCTGTCTCGTCTGAGCAAGCCTGATGCTTTGCCCCAGGAAGGTCTGCAAGCCCAGGCTGGCCAGGGCACAGTGCTTGCCTCCTGTAACTGTTCCTCCATCACCCCCTCTTGCAGGGTCTGGTCTCAAGCCGGCACCGCCTGACCATGTGCCAGCTGGCTGTCCAGTCCTCCGACTGGATCAGGTGAGTGGTGGAGCCCCCCCCGCCACTGCGGCACCCGCAGCCCCTGCCCCTTCCCCGGCGCCGTGGTAGCAAAGTTCTGCATGCGAAGTGGAGATGCCACCAGCTGCTAGGGCTCCAGGATGGACTTTCTTGTCTCCCAGCCAAAAACCTGATTAAAAACCAGAGGTCTTCCACTCCTAGTCCATGAGGAGGGGTGTTGTGCCGTCCTTCAGAGGGGCTCTTTGGCTACAGGGGGTCTTGCAAGCCCCATCCTGAGTCTGTGGTGTCTGGGTGAGGCTCAAAGTCACCCAGCCCACCCCAGCCTTGTGCTGTGGCACCTTCCCTTTCTCTACACCTGCGGTACATGTGCATGGACTCTCCCCTTCCCAGCATTGCCACATGGAGTCTGTCAGCTGAGGTGGGATCAGAAACATCTCTGGGCTACCCTCAGGAAACAGTTAACGTGTGTAGTTACATCCAAGCCAAATGCAGGCTGGTTAGTTGGGTACCGAGAGTGGAAAGGTGTCCAGGCACACATTCAGGTTGTCAAAACAAATAGGGAGAACTGGATGGAAGGGCTGGAGGAGGAACATGGTGCATGGTAGAGCTGAGGGAGTGATGGTGGCTGCTCATGGCACTGCTGGCTGGCCCAGTGAGGAGAAGGCAACGTGGCCAGGAGGTCCAGGCAGTGGCCACCAGCCAACACCGTTGCCTTGCTGTGCTCCCTGCAGGGTGGACCCCTGGGAGTGCTACCAGGACACCTGGCAGACCACCTGCAGCGTGCTGGAGCACCACCGCGACCTGATGAAGGTGAGGCAGCCCTCACGCTGTGGGTGCACCTGGGGTGAGGGCGTGGGGAGTGTGCAGGAGTGGGGGTGCTCTCACACACGGCCATCAACAGCCAAAGCACGGCTGGGACGGGCAGAGAGAAGGCTTGCAGGAACGTGCCTGAAATCCTGGCCTGGAAGAGGTGTGAGGTGCCTTGTCACAGTGGCTTTGAGCTCCTTGCCCTGATGGCAAAAGCCAGTTGAGCCCACCAGTTGGAGCCAGTAGCCGTCCTGATCCCACCTGCACCAGGAGGGGAGCAGGGGCAACCGCAGGGCTGGGCATAAGCCAAATCATTGATGCTGGCCACTTGCTCCACCCTGAGAGGAAGGATGGGTGGACAGGACCCCTGCGCCGACACCAGCTGAGCAGAAACTCAGGGGGAAAATTCATCACCTGGGAAGCCCCCAGGGAGCACAAAACCCAGGAGGGAAAGTTCCCCCAAAGCCCAGGCAGGCCTGAGAGCCAAGGAGGAAGGTGACTACACTCAAGTGGTGGCAGGGACAGGGAGAGCAGGGCTGCTGCCAGCGCTGGGCATAGCGAGCAAGCCAAGGAGGGGAAATGGGGAGAGCAGCATCACGCAAACCCACGGGCAGCCCGCACCGGAGGCGCAGCAGCAGCGTTACCCAGCCTGGTGGGGCGTCCAGTGCATCCAGGGACCATGGTGTCAAAGCCAGGAAGCCGCTGGAGATGCCTTCCTTCCTCCTGCAGGGGCTGGTAGGGGAGAAGAGGGTACCTGTGCT
Source organism: Microhierax caerulescens (assembly GCA_035590215.1). Classification (NCBI taxonomy): domain Eukaryota; kingdom Metazoa; phylum Chordata; class Aves; order Falconiformes; family Falconidae; genus Microhierax; species Microhierax caerulescens. The sequence continues at coordinate 4,851,129 of JAVJGJ010000030.1, forward strand.
CCTGAGGTAACACGTAAGCCACTGGCTTTGCCCACTGGTTCATCAGCCACCGTGTTTTTATTTACTCATCAGTGTAAGAGCATCTCCAGGTGACAGGGGTGGTGCCTGCCTGCAGACAGCATGGCTCCAGCCTTGCCAGCCCCATGAGTCCACACCAAAAATTAACCCCACCATCCCCAACCTTAATTGCAAGTAATTATCCGCAGGGTCCTGCTCGCCCCAGGCCCAAGTGAGCTTGGGTGTACCTGTCACTAAAGCTGACCTTCACCCTGGTGTGCCCAGACTTGGTACGGGGGTCATAAAGAGTTTGGAGGGCAGCTGGGGTGAAGGCTACATCTCTCCCTCATTGCAGAGAGTGACTGGCTGCATTCTCTCCAACGTCAACACACCCTCCATCACTCCCGTGATCGGCCAGCCCCAGAACGAGTCCTCGCAGACCATCTACCAGAACAACAACAACGTCTCCAACAAGCCCACTGCGGGTAGGTGGCAGCGGGGTAGGGAAGAGGGAGATGAGCACCCAACCCCTCACCTCCCAGCAGGGCTGCCAAGCGTTAGGAACAGGGCTCCATCACCTTATTTTTAGATCATCAGGCTCCATGCACCAAGCCCAGGATTGGGTAGGTTTGTGATGGAGGAGTTAGCATCCAGCATAGCAAGAGAAGCCAAGAATGGCTCAAAATGGCTGTGAAATCTCACTGGACTTCAGCTGTGTTGTGTCCATACGGTGAGATCAGCTAAGGGAAAGATTACCTGGTACCCGTGGGGTTCATGCAAGGGATGAATTGGCAGAAGAAGTGACGTGGCTGGATCCCGCATGGGATGTGGGACACTGAGGACACTGAGCTGGGGAGGGAAGAGGGCATTAACTTAAATCCCCTAAAAATTAACATCCTGTGATTTTAGCTGTCCAACTGGTTCCTTCAAGGCATAGCATAGTGCTCTTGGGAGTTAAGACCATGAAGGAGGTGGTGGGGAGATGCTGAGAGCAGTTCCTGCACCCGGGCTCAGGAGTATTTTGCAGGACCAGGGTGGCTGAAGCACTTGTGTGGTTTGGTCACACAGCTTTTCTCCCATTAATTTCCTTCTTCACTTTTAGCAAAGATCCTGGGGAAAGTGGGAGAAAGCCTGAGCCGGATTTGCTGTGTCCGCCCGCCCATGGAGCGCTTCACCTTCGTGGGTATGTAGAGGAAAGATCCATCACCTCTGCTTTAGCTCCAGCCCCCAGCCTTCCTCCAAGCCCCCTCTTCTAGTCTGGGCACCAGCACCTCTCTTTTGCTTCTTTTCCCCAGATGAAAATGCCAACTTGGGAACAGTGATGAGATATGAGGAGATTGGTGAGTACGCAGCCTCCCTCCACGTCACTCTAGCTCCTCTGGGCTACTGCTACGTGGCTCAGGAGCAGCTGCATGACAGACCCAGTGGTGAGCGGAGGATGCTGGATCATCTTGCCCTGGTGCCAGCTATCAGGGCTCAGGGGTGAAACAGGACCAGTGCAAAACTGGCCTGAGCCCATTCCCATTGGCAGGCAAGCAGCCTGAAATAAGGCAGTGAGCAACGGGGACGCGGCTCCCAGCACTGGCATGGACCTGCCTTGGCATCATGCCTTGAAAGTTGCCCCAAAGTGCCATCAAACTTGCCCTCCAATGGTGAAGGGCACATCCTTGTGGTGCCTGCAGCCCTGCAGAGCTTTGCATGTGGCAGCAGGAGGGATTGCAGCTGCCCGACCAGCCATGGTGCCTCTTTCCCTAAAGCCCTTTAGGGGTTGTAGACCCACCAGGCTGCCATGCACTAGGCACCGCTGTACATCACCCAGGGCTCTGCATGGGGAGCTTTAGGACCTATTTCATGGGCTAGCTCACACACAACCTGGCACAATACCCGTCCTAGCACCAGCAGCACGCAGGGCACAAAGGCTTTGGCCACCTAGAAGTGCCACCCAGGGAGGCACCTTCCCATGCAGCTGCTTCTTCCCCCCACTCTGGGCAGGTTTATGGCTTTCCTCTGGTGGTTGTGCAAATAAATTAATCATTACAGGCCCATCAGTGCAGAAAGCTCCTCCCCGCAGCACAACTTTCTCACTGAACAGCAAAGCCAACCCTCAAAGCAAGCTGTCAGCAAGCACCAGTCCCAGTCTGGGGAGAGAAAGGGAGGACATGGAAGTCCCTCAAGATAAGCAAGGAAAACCTCTGGTGCTTCACCACCAGCTTTGCTAAAGCGAACACAGCCATGCCAGGGGCTTAGGGCAGTCCCCTGGGCTCTCCCCATTGCCTGTGGCTGGAGCCTCTGCAGCAGATCACAAAGGGATGGTGGGTGCCCACAGCGAGGAGAAATGACTCCCTTCCCCAGGGATACCCCACCTCCAGGGCTGGACCACAGTCCACCAGCACTTTGCAATGCTGACAGCAACTCAGCAGCATGGGAGAGGAGCTGAAGTAAAGTAGGGTGGAGGGTATTTGAAGTTTGGTGCCTGCAGGGATGTGGGAAGGACCAGAGGATCTTTAGCAGGACTTGTTTTGGCAGGGGAGGTCTGCGCAGAAGCGGGTGCCCCCGAGCAGTGCAATGGGACGGCGGGAGCAGCAATACCTGCTCAGCCCTGTTTGCTCCCACCTCTGAGCTTCTCCTCTTCTTTTCTTCAGAACTTCGCATCCTACTGCTCTGTGGCAGCGACCTGCTGGAATCCTTCTGCATCCCTGGTCTCTGGAACGAGGCAGACGTGAGTCACCACCACTGGGCACCCCTCCGTGCTCCTCTTTCCCTGGCTCCCTTCCTCCTCCTCCGCTTCCCACACCCAGCCCTCCTGGGAGCTGCCCAGGTCCCCTGGCATGGCAGGAGCTATGGCCACCATCCCAGCTGCCTCCCCCATCCCAGCCCTGACCCTCCCCTCTCCTACACACAGGCAGCCTGAGAGACAGGGTCTTCTGCTTTGGGGTCACCAGCCCTACCCTGCCTCCCCTTCCACAGCCCCAAGCCCTCCTCCCACTCACCATTCACACAGTGGAAGTCACTTGGGGTGCAGGGTAAACCCCTTCCAAGGGATCTCCAAAGGCTTCACTCCCACTCCTTGTCCCTTGGAAGGAGCCAGCGTCAAGTAGATGCCAGTCCCAGCAGAGTGAGGTGTGGAGGTAGGACATAAGGGATTTACAAAAGCTCCCAGATGTTAGAAATTAAACATGTTTACAGCCAAAACAACAGCAAACTTAATAAAAGGCTTTTTCTGCAATGTGGGAGAGCCAAGTACCCATCTTTACAAAGATCGAGAGGTAAACCCATCCCTAACATCAACTCACAGCTGACATGAGCCCATCTCAGCATCTTCACTGCCACAGCTCAAAGGGATGAAACCCACCGCCCACTTTCTGTGCCCCTACCCCCCACCAGCGAAGCACTGCAGCATGACACTTTGAACACCACAGTCCCTGCCTGAAGAAGCCATACTTTCCTGGAAGGACACCAGCACTAGAGAGGAACTGGGTTACCAACCCACATGCTGCTCCTGGCAGCCAGACCGGTGCTGGGTATGGGATCTCACCTGGCTCTTCACTGAAATTGGCCAGCCAGCACAACACCTCCTGCTCCTCCCAGTTGAGGTTGAGCCTCTCAACCAATTCTAAAATCAGTTACTGCATCTTCAAGTCCCAAGGTTTTTAAAACAATGAGCTGGCAGATATCGCCTCTGAAGGGCTGCAAAGTCAGAGATGAGGCAAGTCTTGAAGTACAGCACAAAGGATGCAAAAACTGGACACCAAAGCGCAGGCTGAGGAATCATTCTGCACCAGCACCACCTCACAGGCTCCTGCTGCCTGAACATGCTGACCCCAGAGCTCCTCCAGATGAGCCTGGTTTGTCTCACCCAACACAAGTGGGAGCAGCAAATTTGGCCACCAGCCTTGGTGCAAATAGCCTTGATAGAAGCCCTCTTTAAGACCTCTCTCAGGACCAACATGTCCATCCTGCTCGTAAAGCCTTCCAGCGAGGCAGAAGTCATGCCCTCTCTGGGCAACCTCTTCTGCTGCTGCAAGCCCTCCCTAAGGCCTAACCTCAACGTCTAGTAACAGTACCTAACCCTGGGCCTTTTGAGTTCAACCCTGCAGCACACGTGCCATGCCGTGATGATCTCAAGTTTCTGCCACAGGCTGTTGTGATACCCTCAGGTTCACTTCCTATCTCATCCCAGACCACGGCCCAGCTTTTCTGGTGCAGGGGAGCTGGTGGACAGTGGCAGGTTTTGCGTGGGGTGGTTATAAAGTTCTCTCCACTTTGGGTTTTCCTAGATGGAGGTGATCGTCGGGGAGTTTGGGATCGTGGTGGTGCCTCGGGATGGAGCAGACCCTGACCGGATCATGAACCACTCCTCCATACTCCGCAAGTACAAAGTAAGTGGATGCTGGCACGGCCGGGCAGGCTGCGAACGGACCTGCAGCCCCTCCTGCCGCAGGGCACGGAACACCTCAAGGCCAGATGCTCTCAGCTGCTAGGTGGGATGAGCAACGGGGCCACCGCACGGCAGCCCCCCCGAGAACAGCGGGGTGGGGAGGCTGGCAGGGCAGACGCCCACGTTCAGGCTGGCCCTTCACTCCTCGCTTCCTCCTTCCCCTGCAGAACAACATTCTGGTGGTGAAGGACGACTCAAACCACCCCATGTCGGTCGTCAGCTCCACCAAAAGCAGGTGGGTGGTGCAGGGGGGCTCCCACCACAGAGCGGGGAGAGGGGTGCCCCCCACCAGCCGCTCTGCTTGGGGGGGCACCTGATGCACCTGGGTGGGCTCTGACCCCTTTCTCTCCCCCCGCCCCCTAGACTGGCCCTGCAGCACGGGGATGGACACGTCGTGGATTACCTCTGCCAGCCCGTCATCGACTACATCCTCAAGAGCCAGCTCTACATCAACGCCTCTGGCTAAGCGCCAGGGGTCCTGCAGCGAGACAGCCCTCGTGTCCCGCCTGCCTACAGCTCTCCATCACTTTTTTCTCTCTCTCTCTCAGTCCGTGTCTCCATCTCTCTCCCCCACCCCATGGCATCCCGCCCGCGTCTGCCTCTCACCCCCGGCACCAACGCTCCATCGTGCAGCAAAGTCCAGGGAACCACAGCACAGCCCCGAGGGGAACGGTTTGGTCTCTTTTTGGGGGGAACCGCCCTCCCTCATGTATGCAGGCAGGGAGGGGGTGGCCGGTAAAAGGGCGATGTGCTCAGTGCGCTCGAGGGGAGGCGGCTCAGACACCCCCCTCCCAGCATCACTGGGAGATGGCCCCCCTGGTCCATCCTCCCAGCATGCCCAGAGCAGGGGCTTCCTCTTCTGCGTCATCTTACAGTACTTAAGCTCAATAAATCTAGATGGACTGTTTTTTTCTTAAATAGTTTTAGTGCGAGCCCGTTGGATTTCTCAGCCTGATGACCAAACGAATCCTGGCTGGCAGCGGGCAATTGTAACCCAGCTGGCTTGGTGCCCCACGGCAGGTGAACCTCCTCAGGGCAGCAGTAGGACAACCCAGCTCACAAAAGCCTCTTCCTGGCCCTGAAAAATCACAGAGGGCATTTCTGAAGGGGAGCAGAAGCCTTGGCAAACACTGCTGCCAGAGCATGACTAGGGGGATGCTGTGTCTCACCTTTCCTTGGCTGCAAGTGAAGCCAAGCCACCCCAAGCCACCCCTTAGGCAAGTGGAGTTGGGGTGATGCTCTGCTCTTGACTCAGTGCTGGGGGGAAAGCCCACAGCACCTAAGAAGGGACCTACCATTTGTGAAGCCAAAAAACGAGGGAAGTAGCAACCGGTAGTGACCCAAAACCTCTGGTGAGAATTTGCCCCAAACCTTGCTGAGCTTCATGGGGGCTTAGGTCCATGCCCATCCTCTAGCCTCCAGATCTCCATTTCTGTCTGTAAACCTCCCCTTTCTCCCTCTGCTCCTACCCTCTCACTCTCCTTGAAGAGTTTATTAAATGCATGATACTTTCCCCCTCCCGAACTGGCTGTGGCTACTTCGCACATCCCTTGGGACATGCCAGGCTCCTGCTCTCCTGCCTGTGACGTGCCCCCAGATGCCAGGAACGGAACCTAGTGGAGATGCTCGCATTAAAAACGGGGCTGGTAACATGGAGCAAAAGAAAATCATTGAAGACCTGCGGCGAGGAGGGTTGCTGAAGCAGGCCATTGCCCTGCTGAGCATCCCTGGGGTGCAAGGACCCTGCAGAAGCCCTGGGAAAGTCACAGCCACAAGGAGGAAGGTATGGTCCTGCTCTACTCCACACCTTTTCCTCTCCCTTTGCTCCATCTAACCTTGTGTTGCTTTGGGTATAGCCCTGCTGCCTATAGCTCCTGGACACCTGCACACTCCCCACCAATTTGGGCTAACTAGGCTCAGGCTGGCCCGCAGCACCACCCTCTCCCGAAGCACAACCATTGCCCATGTTGGCTTTGTGGCTTCCCTAGGGCAGCGCTGTGACTAGCTCCTGGTCCCCAGCAAGGGACAGCATCACGTTGAGACACCTGAAGGCTAAGAGTCCTCCAGGGCATTTTAGGGAAAGATCAACAATTACCTTTTAAGGAGAAAAAAAAAAAGAAAGTTTATGGAGGGTCACAAGCTGCTCTCGTGGAAGCTCCAAAGAAGAGATATTGTGCTGAATTTGGTGACCTGCTGAGTGCTGCTGGCATCTCCATAACAGCAAGCAGCTTTGGACAAGAGCAGGTAGCCTACAGCCACAGGCTCTTTGCAGCAGGCAGGGTTTCATGAGCAACAGCTAACAGCTTCTCAAGGAGGCACGGCCCTTCCCAGAAGGGAAAGCAGGAGAGACAGAAGTGATGTGACTTGCCCAAAGGCCAGAAGAGGTCTTTCCTTGCCAGGGGTTTCCCTCCACATGGAGAGGCTTGTTCTGGAACTGTCGTAAATTCATCAGCCAAAGCCCTCAGCACCATCTCCAGGTGGTTGCGTACCTATGCCATGGGGTGAGGAGATATGGAGATGCCAAAGCAGAGAGGGTGGTGAGTGTATGTGTGACTCCGAGTGCAGGGATGCCCCTTCTCCAGGGAGGTCTTCAGCCACTTCAAGCAGCTCACCAACACCCCACTGAGCTCGCTTTAGCTGACGTGCTGGGCCGGTGCCCGTGGTGAGACACCTCATCCATGAGACACCCACGTACGTAAGCCAGTCGCTGGACTCCTCCCCACCCGCTCTCATGTGTTCGGTTTTTCAGCCTCTCCCCCCTCTGCACCCCAACACAGAAGTGATTTCAGGCAGCCTCCCCTCCTCATCAGGTGTCACCCACGTGTCTTGGCCCCAAGCAGGAGGAGAAAAACCAATTGATGGCAACCAGCCTCCCAAACACACAGATGCACGCAAAGAGAGGGATCTCACCCCCCTGGGGCAGCAATGCCTCTCTGAAGGGGTGGTGGGGGTGGTGGGAAGGACAGCGGGTTTTCACCGGGGAAAAGGCACAGGGAGATAAAACACAGGAGATGGAGAAGGCAGGCAGGCGACGCATCCGAGAGCCATCTCAGATCATGCCTCCCTCCCTCAGGTAGGTGGGATGGGGTGCAGGGTGAGCCTGCTGGCTTCCCATGCCGCCGCGGTTAGGACGGCACGCCGCAGAGACGTAGCGTGGTGGTACGGGTGATGAGAGCGTTCTGTCTTACCTGCGCCTTCGTGTATCTGCTCAGTAAAACTCACGGGGTGGGGGGGACGGGGGTTTGTAACTGGTTGTTCAGCTCTGGGACTGGTTTGGAAAAATGTCTTTGGGTGGGTATGGAAAAGAAAATAATTATCCCTGAAGATCCACGTGACCGCCGGGGATTGGGGTTTCCAGGGTGCAGGGGAGGGGTGGGAAGAAGCTCGTGGGTTATGGTCTTTGAACCTCCACTTTTAAACAGTGCAATTTGCTGAAAGAAAAATTAATTTCAAATGCCTTTTGGAAAAATAAATAAAGGGGGGGAGGGGGAGGGAAAGGGGTTGAAGTTGCCATGCCACCGATTTCACCTTTGTTCGAAGTTTTGGAGCCTGATTTTTTTTTTTCTTCTGTCGCTATATGAAAAAAAAAATGGTCATTGACAAAAAAAAACTTTATCAGCAAAATGTTTAAATTATGTAATAAACAAAACAAAACAAAGATGTTACTGGTGTCATTTCAATACAACCCCAAGGCTGAGTCAGCACAAAGAGGACAAGCGACTGCACTGCTGGGACAACTGGTAGCCCAACACACCCACACCAGGGAGCCAGGAAAAAATAAAACAGGTTGCAAGATGCCCCCCAAAGTTATTCATGATTTACTGACCTCCTCCCTTTTAAAAAAAACCCAGCTTGTGGAAAAATGAAGTCAGGTCCATAATGCCTGTCCCCATGATGTACAACGGGAGAAGGAAGATGCACCAGAGACAAGAAGACATCTGGCTTAAGTAAAAGTATAAGGCAAACATAGTACTTGGTGTATCCTGATCAAGCAAAAGCATGGGTGCTGCTTTATCAGAGCATCAGAGCTCGTGAGGGGTGAGTCCGTCCCCCCGAGTATCCTCCTGTCCAGGACCTCCTCTTTCACCACCACCCAGGTCAGGGGCTTCAGCAGAGCTGACTTCTAGCATCTGCTAGATCTTTTTTCCCCTGAGATGGCATCTGAAGGGAGCGGTGTCAGAAGGGAGCTGGACCCACAGGAAAGCTGCAGGTGGGTGATGGGAACACTCCGGTCCTCAGGTCCTCCCAGCTCTGCTCAGATGTACAGTGGGAAGCCCCTGCAGGCAACTGCTCGAGTCTGAGAAACACCCAGCATCACATGGGAGGGAGGGGTCCGGGCAGCACCACACCAGGGGCACAGACACATCCCAGACATCCTCAATATTTCTAAACCGATCAAATCAGGGCACGGGCACTCCAGCAGGATGGGGCCAGGCTCTCGGACATGAAAGCTCGTGGCTGTGGGCCCCTGGAGAAACCCCCCATTCCTGCGACATGTGCTGCAGGGTCCTGGGTGCTTGTGCCGAGGGGACAGTCACCTTGCTTCTCCTGGGCTCTGGGACACCCAGGAAGCTGCCCAGTACCAAACTGAGCTGTCTTGGAAGGAAAGGTTGTGCTTGAGCGCAGAAGGTAAGGAGACCTGTGCTTGCCCTGGAGGAGCTTTGACAAGAAAGCCATCCCTCAGGGGCTTTGGGACTCGAAAAGATCTGCAGGAGAAAGCAAGGGGACCCTCTTCTCCTGGCTGAAGGGAGCAGGTGGAGCAGGAAAGAGCAGTTCTCTCTGCTAACCTGCTGTGCCTGGGACCCCCCTCTTCCTCCCCCCAGCCCACCGCTACGAGCTCAGAAGCAGCTGGCAGCTCTTCCCCCCCTTGCCCCCCCTTTAGCAGAACAGTAACCACCTCACTGAGGAGCACCGTGGAAGACCTGCAGCTTTATGAAAACAGTGGTGCCTGATGCCAAATGTCTAAGCCACAGCCGTACCATGCCAGCAGCACTCCCAGCAAGGTGAGGACTGGGCAGGCTGGGAGGAGGAAGCCACGTGAAGCACCAACGGTGCCACAGCTCAAAACTCATCTCCTCCAGCTGCCTCTTCACAGTGCTCATTCCCGGCCTCCTGAGCTACTGAAGGCGAGGAAGACACCACGGAGAACATGAGGAGGTGGTGGCAGCAGTGTCAAAAGTAAGGCGACTTCTAGTCCTTCTGCGTGTGCACCAAACTGGGAGAGAGGATCCACAGCGGGTAGAGAACCTCTCAGCCATGAACTTCAGGCTCTGAACTGTGCAAACTCCCAAGGCTGACGACACAAGCAACCCCCACCTGCATCTCAGAGGAATGCTGGAACGGGCTGTCCTTCAACCAGTAGCACCTTTACGCAACCAGGCATCTCCTTCCTCCCATGACCGAGGGATGGACCACTTTGAAAACTCAGGGAATCTCCAGAGCCAGCGTGACTATGTGAACTTCAGCCGCCACACTGAACCGGAGGGTAAGGATCAGTTCAGCACAATCGGTGCCACCAGGTTTGGGGAGGGCAGCTGGGCCAGGCTCTCCTGCCTTCAGCCTGGCAGGCACTGCAGCCTTTCCAGAGCTCGCTCATGGCAGTTCAATGGCTTTGGTGTTGTAGCAGCCTGGAGGAAGACTCCTCTGGATATCCTCCAGGTTCTTAATATCCACCAGGATCTCATCAATACTGCTTTCCAGCATCTGCACCCGGGCCTTCTGCTGCGCAGCTGTCTGCTCCAGCTCCAACATTTCATCCTTCAGCTGGTTGCTTCTGGTTTTGGCTTTATGAAAATTCATCTCAAGCTGCTTCAGGCCATCCTCATTCACAGCACCAGGCTGGTCTGTTGCAAAATAGGAAAATCAGGAAGAAGGAACCATGGATGGAGGCTGAGAACTAGATCTTTCTAGATATTTCATCTCCATTCCGTTGCTTGGCCCACTTATAGGCACCATCTGTGGCAGCTTCCCACCAAACTGCCAGCTGCCCTGCCTGGAGCCCAGCGGGGACCCATCTCCATCCACACCCTATAGCAGCATTGCAAAACCTACTCATCAGACGCAGCAGCTCTTCCAGGGCACTCAACATCTCCTGCACCACCACCCCTGCCTGGCCAGCCTTGGCGTGGACCTCCTGGGCTTCCTGAGCTGTCTGAGGAAGGCAAGGCAGCAGCTGTAACGGGAAGTCTAGACCCAAAGTCAACAGGGAAGGGGGCAAAGCAAAGAAGATGGGGACCCACCTCCTGTATCACAGCAGCATCTGCCTCAACCTCTGAGAACTTCCTCGTAAATTCAGCATCCACTTCCTTGGCCTCACGCTGCAGGGCGGCCACCGCCTTCTCCAGGGTGAGGACACCGTCGGCTGTCTTGTTGGCTTCCACCTTCAGCCGTGTAATCTCCTAAGGAAGGCAAAGGTGCTTTCAGAGGGGCACAGCACAGCTGAAATCAATGTGTGTGCACCGGGACATGGAGCTGGTGGAGGCTGGTTCCTTTTACAGGGACCCAACATTGTCACAGGCTGTCCTGCATCCTTCGTGTTCTCCCATCAGTCGCTCCAGAGGGTTTTCTATGACCATGGCTCAACCCCTGCTGCACATATTAGCAAATCCCTGGGGAATTACAAATCTGGGACCTGAACCCACCAACACCAGTTTTGGGAGCTCACAAGCCTTCCAGTGACCCAGACTGTGGAACTGGAAAAATCCCCTTGGTCACCAAAAGGTGGCTATGGTGAGATACCACAGAGATCCTCGTGGGACAAAGGTGCCTGCAGAGATCCACACCCCCCCAATCGTCTACAGCCAGCTCTGGTATCTGCAGGATCCATTGTAGACAAATGTCAGGCCAAAACCCAACGCGTCAGGTCCACCATGAAGGTTCTAACCATCTCCTCCTCTTCCATGGTTTTCCCTTCCAAATGCTTTTCTGCCAGCAACAGCGCCAGAGCCTCTCCTCACCTGCTGGATCCCTGTGGTGATCTCCTTCGCTTCCCCTGCCGCGCTGCTGGCCGCCTTGGATTCAGAAGCGGCGGCGCCCAGGATCGCTTCAGCTCGGTCCGTCTTCTTCCTGGCACTCGCAACCATGTTGCTGATAACCGGGAGCCTCCTCATGGCATCCTCAGCTCCCCTTCTCTTGTCATCTGCTTGCAGGTTAAACCCTGAAAAGAAACACACGTGGAAATGAAGCGATGAAGCTGTGCCACCTTCGTGAGATCCCCCCAAGGGAGGAGAAAGGAAGATTTTTTTTTTTCTAGGACGTTACCCCGGAGGCTCTTCAGGATCTGTTCCACCTCGTAGAAGGTGGCGTTGCCAGCGCTGACGGCCTGCAGGGCTGTGCTCCTGGCGAGGTTGGCTCGGGATAGCAGCTGTGTCAGTGTCTGCGACAGGCCAAAGGGACAGGACGGATGAAGGACACTGTACAGGAGCACTGGACAGTCCCAGAACAGTCTGCAAGGAGCCACACTGGGGGCAAAGACCCATCAGCCTGTTCCCAAATGCCCGAATCCAGCTACCACAGCCTGATCCGTCAGCAGAGGCTTGTGCCAGTGCTCCTCAACCAGCCCCTGACTCAGCTCCAGCCTTTCCTGGAGCAGCTCTTCAACCTCATACGGAGGAGACGTGCAGCCGAGACCCTGCCCAGCAGCTCCATGCATGCGCTGAGGTCCCACCAGCTCCAGCCAAGCGAGCCCAAGTGGCTGCGTGGCTGAGGAAGGGTGCTGCCCCGCAGCCGGCAGGCAGAGCTGCGTCCCCTCGGGCAGGACATGGTCACAGTGGTGCCATGGGTGTTGCACCGTGGCTCCAGCCCGGGCTGGAGATGCCCCAAGCTGCAGCCCCCGGGCAGCCTCTTACCGCTCTCTCGCCCTCTCCCTGCCGCAGCAACTGCTTGATTTCCTCCTCCCAGCGCCCCGTGCGGCTCTGCAGCTGCCTGTACTGTGCCATGGAGGTGTCCACCAGGCTCAGGAGAGCACTGGCATCCTGCTTCAGCCGGGTTGCCTCCCCCTGAAACAGAGATGCGATGACTGGGATCTTTTGGAAGAACCCAGCACCTTCCCGGTGCTCTCCAGGACCCGCAGCAAGCAACAACAGACACTTGTCTCTTACTTCTTCTGCCATGGCCAGCTGCAGGGGCAAAAGAGTGGGAAGATGCATATCCAATGGCTCTCCAGTGGAACAGAGCCCTGGGAAGGGCTAAGCTGCTAGCAGGGAGGGCATAGGGGAGAGCAAAAGGGGGTCTCCTAGTCCCGCAGGCACAAAGCCCTCACCTCAAAGGACCCAATGTCAGTCCTGGTCAGGCGGGACAAGGAGTTGAGGAGCACCAGGCTGCCCTGATAAGTCTTGTCTGCGTCAGAGGCCATCCCATCAGCCTCAGCCTTCAGGCCTCCAGCCAGCAACTTCACCTCCTCGTACCTGCAGGGATGCGAGGTTGAAGGACACGGCACCAGCTGCGCTGCCAGCCTCCCACCACAGCATTGATGCTGCCCCCTCCATTGACTTGTTCGCGCTGTCCAAGACCCCATGCAGACTGATCACGTGGGGAAAGCTAATCGCAAACACCCCCCACATCCCAGCCCCTCCGCCAAGTGGGCACCCGCTGGCTTCTTGCTCCCACTCCAGAAACAAAACGTGCTTCACGCCAGCTGAACCGGCACAGGCTCCACCTTGGCGCAGCTAATCCCTGCCCTACCGCTGGATGTTTCCTCCTGCACATCCCCACTCAGCTCCATAACTTTGTTCGGGGCTGTTGCTCATACTCCCCCAGTGGTGTGAAAGATCTTCATGTCATGGTGGGCTCTGAGGAGGCACCAGCCCTACCTGGAGAGCCACCCAAACCCAGCCCAGGTTTGCAACCGTGCGCAGAAGGTGCTCCAGGGAGCCGTTCACCCACGTGGCGTTGAACCCCTTCCCCCCGCTGCAGGTGGGCCCCCAGGAGCATCGTGGTCTGCGGGGTGGGAAGCAGATGCTCCACAGTGCTGCCCACCCTGCACCTCCATCACTCAGACCTGCCGGCCACCCAAGTCCGGGCAATTCCCTGCCTCCAACCACACGTTTCTGCAGCTCAGCTGGGGAGGGGGCACAGACCCTCGGCCACCCCGCTCCTCCCACCTCCCAGTGACACGCGGGCAAGCGCAGCCTGGACTCACTTGCCGAGCAGCCCTCGCAGGGAGCCGGAGGCGGCCGTCTCTCCGCCAGCAGCCGTGCGCACCAGCTGCAGCGCCTGCCGCGCGTCCTCCCGCGCCACCTTGGCAGCTTGCTCTACAGCGATGGCGGCTTGCGTGTGGCTGCGAGGTACGGGGGAGGGGGCTTGTGAGAAAGGGTTCCCACCCGTTTTCTCCACCACCAACTTGCTTCACCACCGTAATCCAGCGGTGATCGCACCCTCTCAGGAAACGCAGTGTGTTGGAGAAGAGCGCCCACGTTTTGCTTGCCACTCCTGTATCTCCCAAGGGTCGAGAAGCACCAGGGGAGAGGCAGATGCTGCCCGTGCCAATGGGCCAAACTCTGACCCCAAAGATGCTTCTAGAACACACCCAACTCCCCCCTGAAAGACAACTGAGGGCAGCTCTGCAGGGCAGCAAAGCCAGCCCAGCAGCCACATCTTCCCCTGCAGCAGGGCTGGCACAGAGGTGGTGGCAGCTGCAGCCTGGTCAATAGGCGAGGACCCCCAAAAAGGACCTCCTGGGTGCCCAGCAGGATCTCAGTCCCACTCCCCTCCCGCTCAGCTGACAGCAGAAGCGACTCACCTGTTGGCCAGTCTCAGAGCCTCCTGGGCCAGCATCAAGAACTGATTTGAGCCCCCAGGGAGGTTTGAAACAGGAACGGTCTGAGGAGGGAGGAAGAGAGGTGTGAGTGCTCTTTGCTGCCCTTCACACCTTCAGCAAGAGGCAACTGCAGCCCACAAAACCTCCACAGCCCCACAAACACCCCCGTCAGCTACTCTCCAGCAGCTCCCAGCCCTGCAGAACGGGCCACCAGAACATCTTCTGCCCTCCCAAACCAAATGTAATAACTGGAATATGTTAAATTCTTGCTTTCTCCATGGAGTTTTTTCAGCCCTGGGCTAGACAAGCAGCACATTGCACGTGGGTGCTCTTACCACTTGGCGCAGAGCACCTGTGCTGCGCTCCAGGTCCAGCCTGGCTCTCTGCAGCAGCCGCCGGGTGTCCTGCACCTGTGTCTGATACTGGCTCCCAAGAGACCTCAGCCTCTCCATCGTTGCCTTGATCTCGTCCAAGCGGCTCTGGAAATGGGACCCTTGCCCCTTCATCCGGCCCACGCGGCTTTCCAGAGACCTGTCAGAGGCTGGTGAGAAGGAAAGAGGAAGGTTGAATAGAAACTCGTTGCTGAGCAAAAAGACACAGGCAGCAAAACCCTCCCCTGATACAGCACAGATGGTCCCGTCCGAGGGCAGGGAGCAGATGATACCTTGCAGGCTCTGGGCTTCCCTGAGGATGCTCCTCAGCATCTCCTCGGCCAGCTGCATCCTCCCTTCCAGCTCCTGGCTCTCGGCCCCACCACCAGCTTGCACCTCGGAGAACAGCAGCTCCAGCTCTGCCAGCTGCCGCAGGTACAGGTCCACCTGCAACCACAGCAGATCAGGCCACCAGCCGGTGAGATGCCAAACCCATGTTAGAAAGACCAGGGTGGGATCCATGTCCACGGTCCATCCAGAGGATGGAGAGCAAAGCAGGGACTCATCTTTTTGGATGGGGCACAGCAGGCCAGCAGCTCTAGGTCATCAGGGTTTTTTTATCAGTTGAATTGGGTACAAACCCAAAGTGCAGGTGCAGCTTGAGGAGGTCAGGAGGAGATGCTTGAGGGTAAGTGTATTGCTGCACCCCCAGCCACTCAGTGGCCCTGGGGCTGGCACAGATGCTCACCTGGGCTTTCACCTGGCTGTAGCAAGCCGGGCAGTCACTTTCTTCACAGTTGGGACCCTCAAAGCCGGGCTTGCAGATGCAGCTCCCATCGCTCCCACACTTCAAGGGCTCAGCACCAGCTGAGTCGCAGGCGCAAGCTGCAGGTCAGAGCGGCACAGGTTCAAAGGAGCCTGTCCCCACCTCAGCTCTTAGCTCATCCTTCCACCCACCCTCTCCCCCTGCTTTCCTCCCACCGTTTACCCCCTCTGCTCCAGTTCCTGCTCTCCACTCCCACTTTCCAGCCTCAACTTTTGCAGCATCCCATTTCCCAACAAGCACTCTGCCCTCTGGCATGGACTTTCTTACTCACCCCCAGCTCAAACAGCGCCTGGCTCTCACCTCTGCACTTGTCAGTGGGATCAGGGGCCAGGGGGTTCCCGAAGAAGCCATCTTTGCAGCGGTCGCAGTAGAAGCCAGCCGTGTTGTAGATGCACTTGAGGCACTCGCCCGTCCGGCGGTCGCAGTTCCCCACCGCGTTGGGCTCCACGTTGCCGTTGCACCGGCAGGGCTGGCAGGCGCGGGAAGCCACTGGGTCTCCAAAATAGCCGTCAGCACAGTACTCACAGTTGGCTCCTGGGAAAGAAGAGGTGAGGAGAAGCTCATGGCCATGCCCAGAAGGCAGAGGCTGCTTCACTGTTTCTGTCCCTCAGAAATGGGGGAGTTCAACCCCATCAGGGCCAGCACATCATCTCCACTCCCCGCACTGCCACGGCCAATGCACAACACACTAGGCAGGCACTCAAAAGCTGGGTACAACAACTGATCTTGGGTAAGTAATTTCCTTCTTGTTTGAGTTTGGTTGTTGGGTTGGGGTTTTTTCTATTTTTCTATTCCCATCCCTCTCCACCCATCCTTTTTCCATCCATGTTATCTGTTTAGATAAGAATCTTTCCCAGGACGGGGCAATGCACGTTTACTCAGCCCTTGGGGCTGAAACACCCCCTGACCAGCAGGAGCTCGGTGCTGGGCTGAGAAGAGGGGTTGAGCTGCCTGGCTCTGAGCATCCTGGCCTGCTGATGCCTGCATCTCCCTGTACAGCAGGTAGAAGCTCTAGAGAAAGGCAGAGCAGAAGCAACCTGGAGAAGGGCATTACCAGCAGCTCCAAGAGGGCATTGGTCACAGATGACCTCCTCGCCACCTGGCACCACCGAGCAGCCTTGGCCATTGCTGCAGGGACATGTCCTGCAGCTGTGCGGCTGCCGCAGGTCTCGGTAGAAGCCGAAGGGGCAGGTGACACTGTTGGCCACGTTTTCATCTCCCGAGTAGCATTCGCCTGAAGGAGGAAGGAAAGCACTTAGGGCAGTTTGCTCTCACCCCCAGTGGGACACCCTCCACCAATCCACCTCCTGGCTACCCTTTGCTGGTGGCCATGTCACCCACAGCAGCACAAGCACCCATGGTCCAGCATCTTCCACTGGACTCCTTGAGATCCCCACGCCTGCCCATAAGTGCTCCATTGCTCTGCCCGTCGGTCCTTCACCAGGCAGGAAGGACCATGTCCTGCTCCTGCAATGGAATCCCAGCAAGACCCCACCAGGAGCCCATCCCAGGGTGGGAAGGCTGGCCATCACCACCCAAAGGTGGCTGTATCTCATCTGTCACAGCTCACATAGCTCCCAAGGACCCACACATTGCTTTTTGTGCCTCCTGTTCAATGCTCAGATATTTAGAAATTCCAACTCAGACTTGGAAAATACTGATAGCTTAATTTTGCATTACTTTGACTTTACATGGCAACACTGTGGGCTATTTTAACAAGACAGGTAGTAAAACATGATCACATGGCTGGTATCTACTCACACCACATAGAATCATAGGATGGTTTGGGTTGGAAGGGACCTTTAAAGGTCATCTAGGCCAACCCCCCTGCCATGAGCAGGGACATCTTCAACTAGATCAGGTTACTCAGAGTCCCATTCAGCCTGACAAGTTACCATGCTTACCTTCAAAACAAAAGGTCAGAAGACGTATTTTTAATGCTATCCAGGCAGTAGGAGATGCTTTGTCTCTCTCCAATGAGCATCATGTAAACCCGATTTTGTCCAAATGCATCTGACCCATATTTCTGACTGCAGCATCTCTAGGCTCTGGGGAGTTTTATCCATGATGTTCCCCACGCTCCAGCCCCCCAAGTCAGTGGTCTCACCCCATTCAGTGCTCCACACCCCCCTATAGCTCAGTTCATGGGAAGCAGGCAGCCACCCCGTGATCCCATCCACCCTACAAGCACAGCATGGCGGTGGCTTCTCTTACCGGTGTCAGGATCACAGATTCCTCCCCCCTGGCAGTTGCACGGCACGCAGATGCTGAAGGGCCCCAGGTGGGGGTCACCCCTGCGGTAGCCAGGGGCACATCTCTCGCAGAACTGCCCCCCGTACCCTGCTGGGCACTCGCAGTGCTCTACCCAGGGCGCAGGGACACCAGCCACAGGCTGCGCTGACACCAGGGTGACGTTGTCGATGTAGCCGGTGCCTGGAGGGAGACAGAGCTGGGCCACCTGCAGGTCACTTGCACCCGGGACCTGTGCAGGTCGCGTGTTTCATTGCAAACCCGTGGGCAGATGGACTGAAGCCCAGGCTTTGCTGTCCCCACCGCTGCCATCCTGCTTAATCTCTCCATAATTATATTTTGCCTATCTTAAGGCACTACTTTTATTTTTATTATTATTATTTTACTACCTTTTAGCAAAGACACATCCATCTGGAGACTTGGCACCTTCAGCAACAAGAAGTCAACCTTGCGCTTGCAAGCTTTCCCCCAACTTACTGTACTCCCCAAAGGTGGCTCGGATCCAGATCGCTGTCAGGTTTCCCAGCAGCCTGCGATATTCAAAGTGATTCAGCCTCGGGCTCCACTTGCTGCTCGGGTGCTCATCCAGCCTGCCCGTGGGACGGGGGGAGAAGTGGAACCGGTTTCAAGAAAGTAAGATGTCTTACAAAGAAGATGCAGCAGCCCTCTCCCATCTCCCTCGAGCTCAAGGCTTTGGAGAACAACCTCCAGCCATGGAACTGACCCCAAGCACAATGCCCAGCCCAGCCTCAAGCCAGATTTTCTACTGCCCCTCTCACAAAGTGCCCTCCTCATCCAGGACTGAAGCACCTGAGATGCATCCAGCCCAAACCAGGCAACCATTCGCCACCTCCAAGGGATCACAGCTGGCTCCGGGAGCTCCTTAGAGCTGCAGCCTTTCCTGCTCGCCCTGCCCCAAATGCCCCAGCGTTCCCTGTACCTGAATGTGTACATCTGGCTGACGCCGCAGGGCAGGACCTTCCCCTGGGGCAGGAAGGGGGCAGTGACCCTCAGTCCATCTCCTTCCAGGACCACATCGTGTGGAGATGGCTGGCGTCCCCCTCGGTCCAGGCGGTAATCGAAGGAGAGTGTCTGGCCATAGCTCAGCTGCTGGTTCCCAAGGAATTTTGCTGTGAAGGGAAGAAAAGGAGGAAGTGAAAGCCTTAAAAGCTGGCCTTCCTCCTGAGCCTTGGTTCACAGGCTCAGACTGAGCAAAGGGGACACCGTCACCTCTCCCGCACCTACCGGGCGCCACGAAGTATATCGGCTCCGACCTCCTTGCCGCTATGAAGGCATCCTGATGGCGCGGGGACCACTGGAGCTGGGCTGGGGAGCCACTTTGATGGATACCTTGCCAGCCTTCAGCACCTGGAGCACCAACAAGGACCAGTCAGCAGGGACAGGGAAGGTGCTTCCAGCAAATTTCTCAAGCTGTGTCATATCCAAACCCTTCAGCTCCCTACCTCTTGACCTCCGAGGGAGCAGCACAGATATCTCTGTGCCAACGCATCTGTAAATAAGCCAGGCTGGGCACAGAGGTTTCCTCCCAGGTGTCAGGAAAGACATGAAGCAAGCCTCTGCTCCCTGCCCCCCTGGCACCCCACTCCTGCCTACAATCAAGCCACCCCACCCATCAAAGCACAGGGAGTCCCCGCAGGGCTGCGAACCAGGCAGCTCCTCCAGCACGTCAGAGAAGGGATGGCAAACACCCAGGAGCCGTAGGGATGTCCTGCTGGGGCTTCACCTTGCTGGAAGGTGGAGGTGATGTTGTAAATGCTGTGGTCATCCGCGCTGTCACACACAGCTGAGTGCCCGTAGCAAAAGCAGGGGGAGCATCCTGCAGGGTTTCTGGCATCCAGGTTATAGAAGTTTCGCTTGCACCTGGGAAAACACAAGAAGGTGGCAACATTCAAGTCCACTTTCTTTTTTTCCTGGGTCAACACAATCAGCCCTCTAATGACAGCAGGGCCAAGGTGTCAAGGTCATTGCCAGGCTGGGATGGTGAGATGGGCAAGCACAACTGCCAGGGGTGTGACTGCCGGAGCGACGGAGGACATGCCACACAGTGTTTCCACAAGTGCTCCTGCCACCCACCTCTCGCACTGCTGTCCAGTAGCGCTCGTCTTGCAGACACAGCGGCCAGAGATGCAGTCCCCCGTGCTGCCGGCCGGGTCACACTCACACTGCAGGGTCCTGCAACAGGGACAGCCGGGACCCCCGCCTGCATTTCCAGCTCAGCCAGGGAGCTCAGTGGCCCCAGCTGTTATACAAGACAGCAGAGAACACCCTCCCTGCCCCACCAGCTACCAGTCCCATGCTAGAAGAGGAAAAACAACCAGCAGAGCCATCTCACTAATTAATCCAGCTGCACCAGTATGGGTGCCAGGCTGAGGCAGTGCCCAACACTACTGCCCCAGGGCACCCCCGAGCACCAGACCCACCTAAAAGACCAAAGCAAAGCTCTGCTGAGCTTAACAAACCCTGGTTGAGCTTAACAGGCCCTGGCTAAGCTCCAACAGGCAGCAACACCCTGGGGAGGCTTGGGCAGGAGGCCAGGCATGGCAGCACAGCTCAGGCAGCCACCCCTCACCCCACCCTTTGCCTGCCAGGAACCCCGAAGGAGCAACGGCAGGGTGAAACAAGAAAGAAGAGGACACAATGCTGAGGAAGCCAAACCAGAAACACTGTGGAAGGTGCTTAAACAGGGCTTTATGCGAAGGAAGGGGTTGATCTTTGCACTGGAGCGGTCCTCGTGAGCGGCACCGACACCAGGCAGACCCACGCGCGGGTAGGTTTTGTTTTACATGGACTAGCCTGGCTATTGCCTATCTGGTGTTATCTGGCTAATAAAGCCATCTCCTCGGAGTGTGGTTAAGCTCAGGGTTTGATGCTGTTGCGTGGCAGTGAGCCCTGCAGGCTGGAACGGAGGTCCAGCCCTGCCGCAGCCCGCGCTCTGCCAGCAAGGTTAGCTTCAGGCTGTCTGCGCTGCCATGAAACAAAGTGCCTCTGCCCTCGCCCAGGGTGCTTTCAGCCCGCAGGGGCTTCTAACAGCAGCTGGGAGAGCTCTCGAGATCGGCCCCCCAGCTGTCCCCGTGCCACTGGTAGTGGCCAGCACTTACTGCCCGCTCCTCTGGCACCCGACCTCCGAGAGGGACTCGAAGCCTGGCTGGCACTGGTCACACTTCTTGCCCATCACGCCAGGTTTGCAGCTGCACCGGCCATCACTGCTGCACTGGGGGCTGAGGGCACCTGCGGGAAGAAGAGGTTTGGGCACCTCCCTGGGATGCTGCCAGCGGGCCAGGGCAGCAAAGCACCACACCATCGTGAGGAGCAACACAGCCCCAGCAGCAGGTCCCACCTTGAGATCCCAGCACAGTGCTGAGACACCAGGGCTGGCTGTTTAAAGCTGCTCCGGCCTCCCCAGCTGATGCAGGAGGAGATAAATTCCAGCAGGCATCGACCAGATGCCCAGGACAAGGATCCTCTTCCTTACCATAAGGGTCATTGTGGAGGACAAGATGGACTCCAGGGCATGCAAACCTGGCAGAGAAATTTCTTCTTCTTTGCCAGACCCTCTGCTAGTAAACATCAGTAGAACTTGATTTTGGTGTCTCCTCAAGGACCCTAGGGGGCCAAAGGCCATGGCAGGATCTTCAGTTTGACCTACCGTTGTGTCTATGCAGGTGCCAACAGGAGAGGATGCCAGAGCCATGGGCACCCATCCTGCCACTGGGCCCTCCCTGCACACCAGCGTGGGGGGCGGCCAAGGGGATATTCACCCTCCTACCACCCTAAAGCCTATTGCTCTGCCTCCTGCCATCTGTTTTTCATGTGCAGAAAACAGACTGAGACCAACAGGCGTTTCAGTACCCACCACACCTGAGTGCCACATGTACGAGCCACCTACTTGCGGAGCAAGCTGAGACCTGGTGAGGCTGCAGGAGCCATCGCATCTACTGTGTAACCACCACAAGACCCATCGAAAGCACCACAGAGCTACAGAGCTACAGATCCCACCTGGCAGCCCTGCGGTCTGCAAAGAGCTGCTGCAGGAGATGGAGAGGCTGAAGCCACCAGTCCATCCTCAAGCACCAGGGCACTTTGCACCGCCTCCCCTCCCGAGGCACAACACTATGAACTTGGGAATTATCCTTTTGCTTTTATGGTGCAATTAAAAGCCTTTGCAGAGCCCGCCAAATGTTGCGACACCCAGGGAGTGTCATCAGCCTGACTGACAAAGATGGCAAAAGCCGCCGCTCCCTGCGCAGGGGGTTGGCCACAGTCCTGAAGAAGGGATGGTGGCTGGGAGGGGCAAGCAGCTCCCCGAGGGCAGCTCCTGCGGGTGGCGGTGTGTTCACGTCCGCCCCCCAAATTCAGTGGGGAGCAGAACAGGGTCCTGCTCAGCGAGGCAGGGATAGGTGGTGGAGGTGGTGAAGGGAAGGGATGGCACCCAGAGAGGTGCCAAAAGGCTGTAGGAGCGGGGCCACGTCAACCTCGTGAAGTTCAACAAGGTCAAGTGCAAGTCCTGAACTTGGGTGAGGGCAATCCCCAACATCGGGACAGACCAGAGGATGGATGGACAGTAGCCCTGCCAAGAAGGGGACACTGCTGGGTGACAAACTGGACATGAGCCAGCACTGTGCACTCACAGCCCAGCAAGCCGGCACTGTCCCTGAGTGCCTCCCAGCAGCGTGGCCAGCAGGCCCGGGGAAGGGGTGCTCCCCCCCTGCTCCGCTCTGGTGAGACCCCCCTGGAGCCCTGGGTCCCCAGCAGCAGCCAGACATGGAGCTGTTGGAGAAGGCCCAGAGGCAGCCGTGGGGACGGTCGGAGGGCTGAAGCCCCTCTGCTGTGGGGACAGGCTGGGAGAGCTGGGGTGGCTCAGCCTGGGGAGGTGAAGGCTCTGAGGAGACCTTTCTGTGGCCTTCCAGTGCATTAAGGGGGCTCAGAATGTAAAGGCGAGCTTTGCAAAGGGTTTTAATTGCGTCATCAAAGTGAAAGGGTAATTCCTGAATTCACAGCGGTGCACCCCGGGAGGGGAGGTGGTACAATGGCAGAGAGACTTTTTGCCAGGGCCTGTAGTGACAGAACAAGGGGAGGAGGTTTTAAACTGAAGGAGAGGAGGTTTAGATGGGACATAAGGAGGAAACGCTTTACGATGAGGGTGGGGGGACACTGGAGCAGGTTGCTCAGGGAAGTTGTGGATGCCCCATCCCTGGAGGTGCTGAAGGCCAGGTTAGATGGCGGTTGGAGCAACCTGGTCTAGTGGAAGGTGTCCCTGACTGCGGCAGGGGAGTTGGACTGGGTGATCTTTGAGGTCCCTTCCAACCCAAACCACTTAGCGTGTGATAATTTCAGGGGGCAGGTGGGTCTTGAAGCCTGGCTGCAGCCCGGAGCTGCTGAGGGGCTCAGCACCCCCAGCACCGAGCTGTGAAGCACCCAGGTGGAGGAGCAGCTCCTACAACTTACGGTGCAGCAACGCAGCGCTGGGCTCTGGC
>JAVJGJ010000030.1:4883427-4924517 GCA_035590215.1 Microhierax caerulescens
CCCCCAGGAAGCACCAAGCCCCCCTCCTCAAGCAGCTCTCTCCCACCCTGGTGTGCGAAGCACCCCCATGATTTTTACCCAGCAGCTAACTGATGCGGCTCTGTTCAAGCCCTTCCCACGGCCACGTGGCTTCCCCTTGCCCCCTGCCAGTCTCTCACTTCTCCAGAGAGCACATGAGAGATGATGGAGCTTGAACTTGGGCTGTGAGAAAAAACACAGCAAATTAGAGGATAAAAAACCCCACCTTGCACCTTGAGGTCAAGCTCAGCCCACGCTGAGCAAAGAACATCTGAGGAAGGTTTTTCTACCTGGACTTTAAAACGTCAGTGGAACACTTTGGCAACATGGAAGCAGCGCTCATGCTCCCCTGGGTCTGCTGCTCCCCTCCCCCCCAAAAAACCCTCCCATTTCAGACCAGCATTATACATCCGTTTCAGTCTCAGCAACAACCTACGGAAGCCAAAAGCTTCACTTGACTTTGGGATTTCACCCAGGCTTCACAGGACAAGCACTGACACTGGGTGACCTGAAGATAAAACAAAAGGCACAGGCTGGCTTCCCAAGCCGAGTATTCCAGCCCAAGGATGTTCAGAGCCTCCGTGACAAGCCACAGCCAACGCAAGGTCAGTGCTGTCCCGCAGCCTGACACTCTGCTCCCTGACTGCTACCTACAGTCCAGCTGAACCATCAGACAAGACAGAAAAAAAGGCATTTTAGAAAAGAAATGCATTAATGGCAATTGCAGTTGACGAACAGAGCGCTGAAGCTAGACAAACCGGCATGAAAATAAATAACGAACTTACCGACTGAGAAGGGACTTGCTCCACGTAAGTTAAGAGACACGCGTGAAATTTCCTCTGGTGAGAAAAATAAAAAAAATCCGGTCTGCAGCTGTGAGACAGGCGTGCCTGCAGAGCTGCCTAGTCCCTTGTCACAGGAATCTGTCCTAACGTTAAAAACTTGCTTAATTCAGGAATAAAATTTATCCCGGGCTCTGGCAGACAGGACCCATGGGAACAGCACGAAGCACCAGATTTATGGCCGTTCCTAGTAGAGAAGTTTCAGCTTCTTCATTTAGGATTTTTGGGTTTCTTCCCAGGAGCCCTTTTCCCACGTGTTCAGCCGTAAGCAGGAAGCATTTTACCCTTCTGCTGCGAAGCAGCACCCCCCGATTACCCAGGGCTTTCTAGGACAGCGCAGCTCCAACAGCATCAGCACCAACGATCTGATTTTTTAAGGCCTGGAAAGGAAAACCAGCAACATAACATCCATCATAGCCATGGCAATGGAGCTGTGGACACGAGGAGAAACCATCGTCGCTAAGGCCACCTGCAGCTCATCACATGAATTTCCAGGCAACTTCTCCCTTTCTCCCATCCCAATCCAGCTCATCTAATTAAGAGGCAAATCTTACAACTGAGACACACCCTTATCAACACCCCTCCTCCGCAAAATCCCAAACAATACTCAAAAGAATGCCAAGGTATAAGGGGTTACAAATATTCAGACTTTATTATAAATAAGAAATACTGTTTTATACATAAAAACTGCAAGTGTTGCATTTTGTTCACCGCCCCAGACAGCAAGACCACAGATTAAGGCAAAAAAGCTGGAGTGAAGGCACGTACTGAGGGGGCCACAGTCAGGAATAAGGTGATGAAGGGACTGTCACGCTTCGCCCGTGACACCCAGCACTCCACCAGCAGCTGTTGCATCATCACATTACGTAAAGAAATAACTGGACTTATACAATGAATAATGGCTGTAATGCAGTAGTGATTAAGAGATCGCTTATAAAGATTTTTTTTTATTTATTTAAAAATAAAATTCTGTTAAAAACAGCTTAAGGAGAAGAAAAAAAAAAAAAAAAGAGAGAGAAGAAAGCAGGAAACCTTAGGCCTGAGGTCAGCCAGGGCATGCGTGCATCTTCGCATCTGCTCTTCTCACAGCCTTGGCAGAGGTGACGCGGTTACAGCCAGCCATCTGACCAGAGCAGCCGGCCAGGACACCGAGCTCCACACCCCCCGCGCGTGGGGGAGCACAGGCAAGCTCTCCTCCGGGTAACTGGGCATGTTTGCAGGCAGGGGGAAATCCCGAGCTGGTAAAATTGTAAGAATCTCTAAAAGAAGGGGTGCAAGAGCGACACGGGGTTTGCTGGGAACACCCTCCACCTGGCAGTGCCATTCCTGAGGATGCACCAAGCTTCTCGCCTCGCACAGTGGTACCGAGGTGTCCCCAAATCCAGCTCTCCGACCACCTCAGTGATGGGTCTGATCTCCCAACAGTGCTACAGCTCCTCACAGCCCAGCTGCAAAGCCACAGCCCCTGCGCTCCACCAGGCACAATGTCCCTGGGGACAGGGGACACAGAACGGGGTGCTGCGAGCACCATGCAGCGGGGCTGGCTTTGGAGGGAGGGCTAGAAAGCATCCACCCCGCAGGCAAAGCGGTTATGGTTGATGCCCATACAGGTGCGGAGGATACGGGAGAGGGAAGAAAGCAGGAGCTCAGCTGGGAGAAATACCGAGCTCTACGGAAACAATACGGAGAGAAGCAATATATGGTGCACGTGCTGCAATGGCTGTAAGGGCAAGTACATAGAGGAGGCCAGGCTGTGCCACTCTGGAAATATGGCTGAGTATATTTACACACACATACGCACACACGAGAGACTTCCTCACACTATAATCATGATAAAAAAACGGAAAAAAAAAAAATCACATTCACACAAAAAATATAAATTTGAAATAATTAATAGCACCAGTGTGTGTCAGATAATAATTTCTTCCCCGCTACGCAAACGTACAAAGTTGCATAGTGTTTAAGGATAGATATATACTGGATCTCAGGGAAGGGGGGTGAGGGATGCCAGGCTGGAGGCAAGGAGGAAGCCGCAGAGGATGCTCTTGTCTCAGAGGGGGCTGCAGGAGGAGCAGTGGGCTCCCTGGGAGGCACTGCCTGGGGAGGGAGCCTGCAGGAGGCGAGGGCAGTGGTGTGAAATGCAGACCTGCCACCCGAGCCTGGCCTGAAGGCCCCGTGCTGCGATGGCTTTACGGTGACTGGGAGATAGGCAGGTAACAGGAAAGGAGTGCACTGGTAAATCCAGCTTATAAACGGGCAAAAGGCGAGAGCAATACCAGGAGATAGAAAAATGCCACTGGCCTCCTCCAGGAAAAAGATGGGAAGAAAGACCTTTCCCTATCCCACTTGTGTGCCCCCTTCCTCTCCCCCCAGAGACATTCAGCATGAAGGCCAGTGCAGCTGTCAGAGCTCTCTGGATGGCAGCTCTCCTCTTCAGCAAGACTCCTCCTGCTTGAACAAACTCATCTGTCAATCAGACATTCGTAGCCTAAAATAAACAGATGCTCTGGCAATTCAGTAGCAACACCTACAGATGGGAACGCAGCTCGTGGCTTCCACACTCCCCAGCCCGGACTGAGCATGTAGCGGCTTACAAACCAGACCCAAAACTTCTCCACAGACCAGGAGTGCAGCTGGCAAGACCTAGCACTCCACCAGTACAGACCTTGCACTCCACCAGTATCCCATCTTCCCAAAGAGCTCCTCTCGGAGGCTGCGTTTTTCTCAGAGCGATGCATCATCACAGAAAACATTTCAGAAAGAGGCTTCGGCTAGTTTGTCAAAGGCTACCAACGCTGTTGGATTGGCCACTAGTTAACAATAAAAAAAAAAATAATTCACAGGGTTAGAAGTTGGGAAGAGGGATCTGAACAAGTGCAGCTATACTGGCCATTACAGTAATACTTTGGTAGCCATCCCCTTCCTTCATAGGGACAGAGAGCTCCAGGACAGAGGATTATACGGTCGAGGGGAGAAGAGAGGAGAGAAAGTAGGGTTAGTTTTGCCTTGCTGTATACAGCTCACATGGTTATTTTTGAACCACAGTATAAAGAGTCCAGAGCATCTCTCATCCTTGTGCTAATCAAAGGGAAAGTGTGTCTGTGAAAGGGGCAAAGGTGGAGTGCTCAGGAAGACAATTTATATTAAAAAAACCCCTTTGATGCCCAAAGACGGATATTTAATTTGCTTCTCTTAAAAAAAAAATGAAATAAAAACCACTTTCAACGTATCCTGATTTGAAAAGAAAACAGCGGCTGCGAGCAGCAAAGAGTTGGGGATTTGAAGAAGGTAATGTGTGTTAAGGCACTCCATAGCCAAACCACCGCTCACCGGGGGAATACCCCCCCCCCCAGCACACCCTTAGGGTTTTTCAATGGACGGGGTGTTAAAACAGCCAGATGGCAAGGTCTTCTTGATGTCTTCCAGGTTGCTAATGTCCTTCAGGATCTCTTCAATGTCCCTGTTGTAGGCCTGTATTGCATCATCTTGCTTCCTGGCCTCTCTCTCAAGGAAAGACACTTTCTGGTCCAGGTCACTCTCTTTCATCTGGTCTCTGGCACTGTTCAGGGTACCCTCGATTTCATTCAGTTTGTTCAAATCCACCGTCTCCAGTTGCCCTGAAAAACCAGAAGCAAATAACAAAGTCCATTAAAAAGCCTTTAACACTCCGGTTTCAGGTGCTTAGACAGCTGAGCCCGTACTGACACCTCCATCAGGCCCTTCTCTGCGTTAGAAACAGCATTTAAAACAGGAGCAACCAAACGGGTTACATCTTCAGTGCCTCAAAAAGTCCTCAAGCTCGCAGAAAAGCAGTACTGAATATTGCACAAGCTCTGAGGCTACCCCAGGAAAGAAAAAAAAACCCAAACAACCAACACCACAAAACCCCCTAAGTTCTTGCCAAAAAACATGCAAACCCCATTTCTATAAGTCAACAGACCCATTTGATTCCTTGCACAGCACCAGCAGGGAAGCCAGCACACCACACCAGCTGCCGGCACTGCCACAGCAGGAAAACACTCAAAAGCATATGGCACATTAAAGACAGTGATACCTAATTGATCCAGCAGGTCATTAATGACAGCAAGCAAGCTGTTCACGGAGTTCTTTGCTTTTCTTGCACTGTCTTCTGCCTCCTGGGCAGCCTGTGAGGCCTGCAGGGTATAAAAAAAATGAAAGCACAATAAAGGCTGTAGGGATTATGAAACAGCTGCCTCTCCTCTTCACAGGTCTGCCCAAGCAGTTAGTCACACACCTCCCTGCCTCCTCCAGGATAACACTCCTGTGCCGAGATCTTTTACCACAGCTTGCAGAGACTGACAACATTCAGTTTTCTGACTATTTCAGGATGGAAATCCCTGATAACTGAGCAGGATTTTGCAGAACAGAGTCAACAGGGCTACAGTCAGGTTTCTGACCTGACCAAAATTAAAGGAAGGTGTTGCACGAAGAAAACTGGCTTTCAAATTCCAGCAGGGAACCTATGCTAATGCCACCAGAGGATCTCCTTTGCTCGTCTCGTGTTTTTAATCCCACCTGAAACTTTGAAGACATGGAATACTGGCTGGACCCAGTGGTGTGTTCGCAGAAGGACAGCAGGGAGAAGGCAGTTTCTTGCCACTGCTGCCACCTGCCACCGTTACTTACCATGCCTGCCATCATCATATCCTGCTCAGCATCATCCTGCTTCCGCTTCAGTTCTTTTTCTGCATCCTGTAATTGCTTCATCATGTCATCCACTTCTCTGGCCAAGCCCGTCACATCAGCAAAAGTCTTGTCAGCTTCGGCTTTGGTAGCAGCAGCACTCTACAGCCAACAAGGGGAACAGGATGGAAAAAGGTGATGATGGTGCAAAACTTCCTTCAATCCTTTTCATTAAAATGCACCAATTTTCTATCATACCATATTTTGCATTCCCTGGTGGGGAACACAGCAGAAAGCATGTGGGACTCGCCAGGAAATAGAGGAACAGAGTTTACACAGTTGCACACAGTATCTCAGGGAGGTGGCCTCAGAACCGCAAAGGACTCACCTTCTGAACAGAACCAGCGATCTTCTTGGCATCATCTGCTTTACTCTTGGCTTCGCGGGCATCAGCAGCAGCATTGCCAAGCGCCAGCTCCGCCTGGTATGTCTTGTTGTTGGCTTCAGCAATGGTCTGGGTAATGGCAGGAATCTTTTTCAGCGCCTCCTCAGCTGCCGTCTTGTTATCATTCACCCGTTTATCAAAATCTAAGAAAGGGCAAAACAGATTCTTATCACTTGCTCCAGAAGAACCTTGGGATGCTTCTTCGACCAAACGACCCAGGCTTTGCCACCTTGACATTAGAGGGACAAGGCAAAGAAGGGTGTGGGGTACATATGCTTGCAGCTATCCCCATCACACATCTTCGGATGCTAAACAAGGAAATTAAAAGGAGAATACTAGTCCCTGAAAACATTTCTATTTTTAGCTTTGAAGAAAAAAAGAAAAAAAAAACCCAACAAAAAAACCCCAAAAGAACCCACCCAATGCAGGCACTGGCAACAGCATGGCCTGTTTAACCAAGATACCTTACTGCCAAGTGACTTTTCACACAGGAACTGAAGGATTTACTGCAAGTGCTTTCTCTTTACCTTTCAGGTTGCTGAGAATAGTAGTAGCCTCCTGCAGCGTGCCATTGCCCTTCCGAGCAGCTTCTTCAGCCAGGGCTTTCGCTGCATCTGCTCGAGCCAAGAGCTGGTCTGCAGTCTAAAGAGACATGACATGTATCAACATATTCTTACCTTTTGAAGGATGACTATCCAAGTGTACCAAAAAGCATTGCTCACCCTGAAACACCAACACCGTACAAAACAGCATCCAGCCCCAGGTGGCAACGCTTCCTCTGAAACCAGGTGAATTTAGGTACCTTTGGAATACCGTTCTGAATACAAAGATGACACCACACCTGGCAAAAATCCCCTATTCTCCCATACAGCCTCAATGCCACTGGCTTTTACCAGCTTTTTGCACTTCCTTTCCAGGACCATGCTTCAGTATTAAGTAACAAGCAGCCCCAAGGTAAGGCTGAATAGACCAAGTCTTTCATATCTGGCCAGTTACTTGGTTTTCCTTTGTTTTTTCTAGGGAACAAAAGCCTGCACAAAACAGAACTGACCTGCTGCTCTGTCTTCCCTTTCTCCAAGAGGTTCTTTACTTCTAGTTCCTTTCCTTTCATGTCTTCTCTCAAGTCCTCATAATCTTTCAGCTTCCTGGCAATTAGTTGATCTAACTCCTCCGCTTCCTTCTTGATTTTATTTGCTTCGTTCTGCAAGTGGAAATTAGAAACAAACACAGATTCCTGAACATTAAGGAATTTCTGAACAGGTGGAAAAACATGGTATAGTTTCCAACAGTGAAACAGGCAGAGCCTGTGATGGGTTCCCATCTCTTACAACTACAGTTGTAACTTTGCCTTCAAAGCCCTGAATACCACAGGGGTCAGTGCAGTGAGGGACTGAGGCTGCAGTTTCACGTGCAAGAGAATCTACTGTGAGCACAGGAGGGGGAGCCGTTCCACAGGCTTTAGAGGGAACTGAAATTTTTGCACTTCTTTGTTCAAGTCAAGATGCCTAGCAATCACCATTTCACTTTTTTTTGTCCTTCAGAGACTGGGGGAGATGGGGGGTTACATACGTAGTTTCCTGCACACGAGTCTCCTACATAAAAGCTGAAATGCACAAGCTTGGATTCTGCCTAGATGGACAAAAATTCCACAGACTGTCCTTATGCAGAGGAACATTAGTAGAGCACGTACAAGGTATGTCAGCAACCTAGCACACTGCCATGATGCTTGTCCTCAATCTTCAGAAAACACTGCGCACATGATGCTTCCTGCACATACCTCTAGCCCCGTGGAATCCATGGTAGGCAGACCAGTGAGATTAGCGTAGATCTGCAGAGCTTTGTTTCCGGCTTCCTCTGCCTCTGCCAGCACCTTGTTGGCCTGTTTCTCTAGGTCTCGAGAGATGTTCCTTGCCTGATTATACCTAAAAAACCCCAAGGATCCAGTTATGCTACACTTTTTTTGTAGAACTGGATTACTAAGAGAGTAGAGGAGCTAAGAAACTGAAAGACAATTCCAACAAAACCCAAAGCATACAATGCTATAGAAGACATCTTTGTTTTAAGCGCTGCTCTAAGGCCAGGAAATAAAACCTGTTTTCCGTTACTGACTCACTTCTGGTTCAGCTCATCAATGTCATTTGCAGTTTGGTTTTCTCCAGCCAGGGTCTTCAGCAGCAGCTGATATGCTTCTGTGGAAGTATCATTTGCTGCCCTGGCTATGCGAACAATCTCATCAGCTTCTTTTTTATGCCTAGACAAGATTACAGAAGAAAAATAATGCCGTTAGAATTGTCAGCCAGTAGTTTCTATCCTCAATTCCAGATTTTATTATTTCTTCCAGATTTTAGTCTCTCTTACTTTTCCTTCCTTCACCTAGATTTGCACATGGAAGATGCTAAAACATTTGCAATGGAAGATCTTGTTCGAGAATCTCAGCAACCAAGGCATCGCTCCCTCAGTGCCCGTGAGATCAGCTGAAAGGCACCGCTATGGCTGTACATGTCCCTCATTCAATGTGGTTCACCCTCAGTCACCCACAGGCACGCACCCACAGTGCCAGTCTCTTACTCAATGGGTATGTGTTTTGTATCAAGCAAATTAAATTTTGCTTCCCCCTTGCTGGGAAGAGCAGGACCATGGTGTGGGCTGTGAGGAGTGTGTCTTGCCACAGCCTACCTTTCAGCCAGCTTACGGGCCTCTTCTGCCAATAGAGTCATGTTGTTAGGGTCCCCGCTTGACTCCGGAGGTGTAATGGACTGGAATAAAGCAAAAAAAAAAAAATCTTAAAGCTCTTTTTTCATCTTTTATTCATCTTTGCTTTAAATATTTATTGTCATGATCTAAATGCTTACAGATGTGTCTAACCTACTTCTGACTTCTCTGTATTTTTTTTTAAGCCCATGCAGTTTCCAACACTGGTTATCCCTTAAAAACAAAGGGGCTAATATTTATTTAGGGGTTCTTACACTCGTTTCTTTGAGCAGAGGCTAAGATACAATCTGTAACAGACACTGATGATCTTCCTTCATTTATTTCCCATTATCTTGGGAAGGGGAGAAGATATTTCCACAGCAAATTTACTATATGAGAGAACAAGCAGAAAAATACACCAGAGGGACAGAAAGGCCCTCTCCTGTCCTAACCACGGGGGATGTTGGCAGCACACTCACCACATTGTCAGCTGCCATCTTCGCCTTCTCAAGCATATCAGAAGCTAAGGTGATCAGGTCCTCAGTGTCCTCCACCCGCACCCGGGCTTGCTCCGCCAGGTTCTCCGTCTCCCGCACTGTGCCCTGGATGTTCCTCAGCCTGTTGAGCTGACTTGCTAGTGTGCTGTTGATGTCTTTGAGACGATCCATGAGGCCCTGATCTACATCTGAAACACACGATATAAAAGAGATTTAGCAAAATTAATTACAGCAGGAAGATAAGCTGGAGCAGCAGCTTACCACTGCAGGCAACACATTGGTAGGTTAATCCCCTCTTGAAAAGGGACCAGCAAAGCCATTTCCTAAGCCAGTCAGCTTGAGATCAAAGCCATCATCAGATTGTGCACCAAATATGACAAATGAAAAGTCATTAACTAATAATAAGACAATCCTGCTGGGTGTTAGAACAGACTGATGGGGAATTTTGTGTTCAGAATCATGTTTCACCTCTATCACTGACTTTAAAAAAAAAAAAAAAAGAAAAAAAAAAGACAACAGAGTTGCTCTTCAAGAGGTATGAGATATCTACTTTGTAAATTCTCTTTAGCTTAACTCCTAGAAGGTAAGCAGAGATTAACAGTGGGACTGTATGTTATTCCCCACTTTGGGCACTGGTGACTACTGCTGAGCCAGGCAGTCTCCATACAGAGCAGCTAGAAGAGGTGCGGAATAGCAAACCCACCCCAAACCAAAGGGATGACAGAAGCTGGCAGGATACAGCCTTGGTCTCCAATCTGTAGGACTTGTGAGCCTCACAAGCTTCCCCAGATTTCTGGACCACCAGGCAACTCCCCACAACAGCATTTTAATAATGGATCCATAAAAGCACAGATACATGCTTCATGACCAGGGGCAACTGCTTTTTAAAAGGTGAGAGCGTTATTAAGTACAAGCAGAAGCCTGCAGGTCTAAGATTTTTCCCCAAACGTGTTGCCTTGACCTTGCAGCACAACTTAAGCATTGCACGTGAATATTTAACACATTACAAAAGCATACTACAAAGCACATATAGAGTAGAAAACCACAAATAAATGCTACAGGCATGCACAGACTTTTGCAAGGGTAGTTTTTGTTCTATTTGACTTGCCTCTTAGGGAAGAGCAACAGAGCTGGTGAAGGGGCTGGAGCCTTATAAGGAGCAGCTGAGGGAACTGGGGTTGTTTAGCCTGGAGAAAAGGAGGCTGAGGGGAGACCTTATCACTTTCTACAGCTGCCTGAAAGGAGGTTGTGGCAAGGTGGGTGTCAGTCTCTTGTCCCAAGTAACAAGCAATAGGGTGAGAGGAAACTGCCTCAAGCTGTGCCACAGGAGGTTTAGATGGGATATTAGGAAAAATGTCTTCACTGAAAGAGTGGTCAAGCACTGGA
The DNA here is from genome assembly GCA_035590215.1 of Microhierax caerulescens. Taxonomy (NCBI): domain Eukaryota; kingdom Metazoa; phylum Chordata; class Aves; order Falconiformes; family Falconidae; genus Microhierax; species Microhierax caerulescens. Next base: position 4,893,951 of record JAVJGJ010000030.1, read on the forward strand.
ACAGGCTGCCCAGGGACGTGGCAGTCACCATCCCTGGAAATACTTAAAAGACATGTAGGTGTGGCACTTAGGGATATGGATAAGTGGTGGACTTGGCAGTGCTGGGTTAATGGTTGAACTCAAATACCTTAAGGGTCTTTTCCAACTTAAATGATTCTATTGTTCTGAGGTGGAAAGGAAGATTAAAAATACCACCACAAAATCCAATCCATTCCCCCACCTTTCTCCAGTCCCCACGCTCCCTTTTCCATATGTAGGGCTATTATCTAGGCATGGGTGCCAAGCAGGCAGCATAAAGCTACCTCAGCTAAAACAGAGAATACTTTCAGTGATCATTCCCACTGGCAGGAATCTTCCCAAGCAAATGCAAGCATTGGATGTGCGTCTGCTTTTTCCCAGCTTCATGCAAAGGAAACAGATTTTTCCAAAGTAGTCTGAAATCACTGAACCAACTCCCAAGGGAACATCTTTTACTGCAGTCAATAGTCTTCAAGTTGCTCTTCCCCAAACCACGTTAGCTTATACATTAAGACGACCCTAAGGACAAACCACTGTCACATTACTCAACATCCTGGTCACAAACATACTATGGTAGAAGTGACAGTACAAGAATCAACTTGAAGCAGAGTTTAACAGAAAAAATAGCTACACACCACCACAACAGCACCTTTCAGAACATTATACACTTTATAGTGCAATAACTAAGCTTGCCAGCAGGATTTTGAAGCCTTCATTCTCATCACTGACAATATCCCAAGAAGCACTACTTTATCCCAAGACATCCGAGCAAATTTAGAAGCATAAGCAAATATATTGCAGTCTTCTGCTTGCTTAACAAGTAAAAACCTCCTTTGCATCTGGAGAAGAGGATAACACACACAACGCTTGCATCTGTACAGAGCTAGAGGCAGATCATTACTCTGCATGCACATCAGAGACTACTAGGTAAACAGCAGGGATAAAAGCACAGCCACTGTTGTTTTGATAATAACATACAGCCTCAGCGCTATCCAAAATAGCTGTCTGTCCTGATGCACAGTATAGGCTTGAAATAAGACACACCGTGTCCAAAGGGAAATGGAACATCAAGAAAAGAGCTCATTTTACATTGATCCATGTCTGATCAGGTCAACTCACCTTTGCTGTTTTGTGCTTCCTGGAGCAATTCCATAACATCTCTTTCTGCCTGCTTCAATCTCTCTTCAAAGGCTTGATCAGTTACAGCTTCTTCTCCTGTACCCAGATTTGCTATAAGATTTTCCAGCTCCTGCAGCCTCTCACGTTGCTCTGCCACCTACACAACGGGGAAAGAGCACAGCTATGACACCTTGAACCTCTCTGCTTTCAGCTAGATCAGCCAACCATGGGCATAAAAGCTACTGCACAAGCAAGCATGTGCCACTGCCTCCAGTGGTACCAACAGTGGCATTTGTAGCCTTACCTTATCTTTCACTAATCTGTAACAGGCTGGACACTCCTGGCAGCCCGGCCATGAGCGGTTGTAGAAATAGTTCTCTTCACACTGGTCACAGCGGCTTCCCACAAAGCCTTCCTTGCATTCGCAGCGACCGTTCTCCCGGCACTGCAGGGAGCGAGAACCCTCAGGATCACAGTCGCAGGCTGCAGGGAAGTTAAACCTCAGTCAGGCTGGAGGAGAGGGAGAAATACCCTCAAACCCACAGGGCAAGAGCATACCAATGCCCTAAAATGTCTGCAAGAGCAACGTGGCACAAAGCCATAACTGGAGTCCTGCTCTTGATCAGGGTGCTTATACACACAGCAGGACACTGTCTAGCTGAATGCAACATTTATTGCATGTGTTCATAGTGTTGCTATTGCCCCTCCCACAAAGCATGATGATTTTCTATCCCATTTCATTTTAACCAATTGCAATTAATTTTTCTGCTCTTCACAGGCAGCAATATTGAGGGCAAAAGTTTGGATGATCCTGTTTTTCAATCATGTTTACAAGACCCGTTGCTCCTCAAGTCAGAACCTGTACATTCAGGTCATTTGCAGAGGAGCTGCACAGAGATTTCACATTAGAAAACAGGACTGTTGCAGGACAAGATTCAGAGAACATATTTACACCAAAGGTATCTAATAAGCTGGAGTTCTTCCTACCCCCAGTTTAAGAAAATAATAAAAGAAAAAGGGGATAAGCTATTGTACAGACAACAAATTTCACCAGGCAGGGTGTGGACATGAAAGTGCCAACTTCTGCTGTGATGGAGAGTGAGGTGAGAAAGTACCTTCCCAGAGACAGGAGGAAAGGCAAGGCAAGGCTGGCTGTGCAACACCCTTCCCATCTGCCTTGCTCCAGCCCTTCAGACTTACGTTTACAGCCTTCAGAGCTAAAGCCAAAGTGGTTGACCTCGCATCTGTCGCAACGCTGTCCAGCGACACCAGGCTGGCACTCACACTGCCCAGTTCGGATGTCGCACTGGCCGTTGGTGGAGCCCACTGCGTGGCAGTTGCACCTAGGGGAGGCAGCCACACGTCAGGCGTGACACAGAAGGGAGGCACGGGTGAAGTGCCTCTCTAAAGGAGCCCTAACGAGCACAGCTCTGCCTCCTTTTGTCAAAAGGCACTTTTCTTGCTGTGCAGATGCAGGAGGTGAGGCACTGAGCCTTTGAACTGTGCAAGGTCACTTGGTGCCTGCACTAAAAAAGGAACCCACGAGCCCCTGCGACCAACAATCACACAGTCACATGGCGCTTTTCTATTTAAACCCCTGATTTAAAGCTATTTATAAAGCTGTTTATATCAGGCTTTTTGCACAGCCTTTATAGCTGCTCCTTGACTGCTGCTCTTCCCCACCCACAGCAGCACCAAGGCACACCAGCTACTTGTGCCAAACACCACGTTCCTGCACAAGGTAAGCACGGATACACCAAACCCAGGCTCTTTGCCCTGAGTCAAAGCAAATGTCACCTCTCACAGCCGTGTCCGCTCTGGAGGTTGAAGAAACCAGGCTCACAGGCACTGCAGTCCCTCCCGGTGACATGAGACAGGCACTCACACTGCCCAGTCACTTGATTGCAACTCGTCTGCTGATTCACAGTGCCATAGGGATTGCAGTGACAAGCTGCAAAACCAAAATGGATAGAGAAATGTGCAGAAAGTTAGAAATCCCTTGTGGTGTTGGTACTCTACTAGCCAGTCCCTAAATAGGCCTGGATCCAAAACACATGGCAGCCCCACCCCTGCATCACACAATGCTTTTGCTTCAACAGCAGTAAGAATCCACAGACAGAAGCATTTTGGCAAACTCGAACCACCAAACCGGGATAAAGCCGTGCCTCGCTGCTGATTGTCATGAACAACAGCCTGACATTGTGTCCTGACAACACATTAGGAAACAGCAGCTCCTGGGGACAAAACTATTTTCCAATGCAAGGTAAACCAGCTCTCACCTCTGCACTTGTCGGCGGGATCGGGGGCCAGGGGGTTCCCGAAGAAGCCATCTTTGCAGCGGTCGCAGTAGAAGCCAGCCGTGTTGTAGATGCACTTGAGGCACTCGCCTGTCTGGCGGTCACAGTTCCCCACAGCGTTGGGATCAATATTGTCATTGCACTGGCAGAGACGGCAAGGCCTCACAGCACCGTTTTCGCCCAGAGGGTCTCCAAAATAGGCATCATCACACAGCTCACACCTCTTGCCTGGGACACAAGGGAAACACACATGCTGCAGCAAAAAGCCCTTTGCTGCCTTTTTACCTGGGCCCCTCTTTGCAGTCCCTTCTGAAAATAAATTCTCCAGCTTCCTCCCCTTTCATCCTACCACTGAGGCCAGAGAGGTGCATAGAACCACACACAAATCCCTCCCCATGTCTAAATTTAAGCCCTTTTTTTTCACTGGAACTTTGCATTATGAATTGTTTCAGTTCTTCCTTTCCCTCCTATCCCTCTAAGCCAAACCTATTTGTTGTAATCTGTTGTTAATTTAAGAGTCCAAGCAGGTAGAACTTAGTGGGGCATCACTGCTCCAGGAAGCCCCACTGTCAACGAGATCTGCCAAACCTCCACAGGCAGCCACTGAAGCATCCAACTCGGCAGCTTCCTACACTTACTGCAGATCTGACCTCCCCAGCCAGCTACAAGCTCCATTTCTTCGGCAGTTCTTGTACAAGCAAATCCTCTTTTCCCTTGCTTTTTCCTTCATGTCCCAAGAGGGCAGCAGGGGACAGGATGAACCCTTGTGCAATCACACAGCTACAAGCAAAGATAAACTTGTACTGACACCCAGCTGCAGAGAACCCGGACCCCTGGACTCCACTTCTGTTCACAAAGCAACAGCACCCATGGAATCCCCCACAAGCTGCCTGTGTGCTTGGTTGGGGGGTGGGGTGGATTTTAAGCATTTCAAGGATTTACAGGTATTCTGTGCTGCGGACCCTACCATGCCAAGTGAAAAATCAGCACAGAAGCATGGAGGCCTGCCAGCCATCCTAAGGCTTCCTTGCTGTTTACAGGCAGAACAAAAGGCTCTGCTTAATGACTCAGGTACATGCTCAGATGTCACAGTTTAACACCAAGAAAGCAAGCAAAACAAAAAAAACCCAAACCAACCAACCAACAAACAAACAAAAAAAAAAAGAAAAAGAGATCTGTACCCCTTCACATATTTCTCTAAAACAGCATAAATTTGGCCTTTTATTTTTTGGGCAGTGTTTTTGAGTCACTGCAGCCTTCTTGCTTTTCTCAAGGCAGGGCACTGGCCCTCCCCTGCAAGCACCCTGCAGTGCCTCTCTGGCTGGCAAACTGTGTCTTCTAATTTTGTTTGACCTGCCCTCCTGGCTCTTCCAAATCTATCCTGTTTTCTGCCCAACACCGTGCAACTAACAGAGCTCTCTTAGAAGCTAGCATAGCTCACCTACATAGCACAGAAATGTTCAGCCTTCGCACAGATTAAGCCTTTGTTTCCCTTTTATCCTCAAGAGACAGGCACAAAGGACATGGGTAGGCCTTAGCCTCACACAGGACAGAAAACAGGGCTGTGGAAGGGAGAAGGATTTGAACCAGAAGACACAGCAGCTTTCAGCACTGCTTGCTGTGGGTCAGAGCTCCAGAATTGGCAGATGTACTTTTACAAGCATGCAGGGGTGCAGAAAAAACAGACTTTTTGTGCAGGAACACACCTGTAGTGCCAGCCTGGCAGCTCGTGCACACAACCTCCTTTGTGCGGGGCACAATGGCACAGCTTGAGCTGCCTGGGCATGGGCAGGGCTGGCAGTCTGAGGCTGTGCCCGCTGTCGCATCTCCATAATATCCGTCGCTGCACTTCTCACAGTGAGACCCTGCTGTGTTATCCCTGCAATTGCACACACCTAGAACAGAGAGGGACATGGGTTTTGCTTCATCCAACCCAGCAAGAACCACCATCCTCTTGCTGCTCCCTGTTTTATCAGCCCCTCTTACCCGTCTCAGGCTCGCATGTCTCGCTGTGTCCATTGCAAGCACAAGGCACACAGGGGCTGTAGGGCCCGAGGCTTGGTGTCTCTCGACGGTACCCAGAGGAACAGCGCTCACAAAACTGCCCCTCATATCCCACTGGACAGGAGCAGCTCTCCACCCAGGCCACGGGCACACCGGGTCCAGGACGAGCGCTTGTGATAGTAACATCATCCAGGTGGCCGGCACCTAGAAAGCACCAAGGAAACAACATTTCATAACCACAACGGCTCTTATCACTGCCTCACCAGCCACACATCTGAGTGGTACCAGAGACAGACAGGTGGATGCTCACAGTTGGTAAGGTGAATCAAGCAGCAAAATCCTCCAAGATTTTCGACTGATGAGAAAAGACGTACTATAGCTCACAAAGTGCATGTGCAGGGCAGCAAAGTTCAGAATAACAATACAGAGGATGCTAAGAACAGCACGTGAGCAAGTACAGTCAGCTAAAATAAGTTATGTTTTGTATGTATATGGTTTCCATTTCCAAATCAAATATCCAAACCAATTCCTGTCTTTCTAGGGAGGACAGACCTTCTCTCTGAGCAACCTTAATACACTGTCTCTAACAGAGCGTCTGCAAACCATGCCTCAGGGCAAACTTCCAGCTATTCCTCTCAAGCCATTCCGTCACCTGGCATTTGAGTGCTCCCCCCACCCCTCCCTGTCCCTTCCCCGGAGCAGAACGAGCCCAGCCACAACACAGCTGTTTTTTAACTTTTAGCACTGTGCGTGTGTACCACTGCAGCAGCTCCAGGGCACTGAACAGGAGCCTCAGCGCCTGCATACCTGCAGTGGCTACAGCACTCCGGAAGGCTTGCTCCACACCATTTCACAACCCCACTTGCCTCTTTATGAGCCATCTCTAGTAAAAACACTTACAGCTGCCCCACCTTCCCTAAATCCAAATTAATCCTTTGCATCTTTCCACAAAAATTCTTTTTCGCACAACAGTACCCGAGGACCCAGATATTTTTGCTCCTAATTTGTGCCTGATTTTTATAAGTTGCCATCACAAGGAACTTGAGAGAAAGTTCAGCCCAGGCACAGCTTTCATCCTTGCCATTTGACACACCAATGCAAGACCAGGAAACAGGGAAGATTTAACCATTCCCAGTGTAACAGAAACAGGCCAGATAATGTAAACTCTCTACATCTCTCCTACTGTGTCCTTCAGGACTCTGTGCTATGTATTTCTACCAGTTTGGAAGACACTGGCTATGCAACACACCAAAACCACACATTCAGAAGCAATCAATCAGCAGGGGATGGGTGCTCCAGACTCTCAAAGGCAGCCCCTTTCTTTCCCATGTCCTCTTCAGGAGGCCTGGAAGAAGACATCACACAGGAAGGCCAGGTGAAAAGCAATCAGCACAGGCTTTGCCAAATAAACTGCCACTTATGACTGAGCCCTACAATAAAGCAACTTGAGCCCAAGATGAATGAGTCTGCCCCTCTCTTCTGCAACGTTCTGCTCAGCAACTTACTTCTTTCACTGTACGTTCCACGGATCTTGATGGAAGTCAAGTTGTGGAGAAGCTTCTGGAAGTCAAATGCTGTAAGAGCAGGCCTCCATGGGTAATCTGCAGCCTCGTGCAGCCTAAGGAGAAGAGCCATGCATCACCAGCAAAGCTTTCAGATCCTAACAGCTGTGCCCTTTTAAAGCACCCTTTCCAACAGTGGTATGCTATTGCAACATAATTCACATACGCTTACGCAACGCTGCTAGACAGCAAGCTTCAAATTAACCTGATAAGACTGGTCTTCCGAGCTAAAATTAATGCTGGTTGTTTTCTCAAGAGCTCAGAGGCCAGGGCACCACAGGCTAGGCCCCAGCTGCTCCCACCACACCTGGGGAGTCCTCTCACCTGAAGGTGTAGATCAACGCATTCTCACTGGGGTAAGGGTTGCCCTGGGCAATGAGCGGCACTGACACTCTCAGCCCAGCCCCTTCCAGCACCAGGTCCTCTGCAGAAAGGCGCGTGTCCCGTCTGTCCACGCGGAAGGAGAAGGTCAGGTTTTGCCCATAACTCAGAACTTGGTTGCCCAAGAACTTGCCTGAAAGGGGAAGAAATCCTTACAGTTAGGGGACAGAACAGAAAGGGCACAAGCAGCACAGAAAGCCTTACTTCTCAAATGACCTACGTGGTGCAACAAAATACATGGGGAAGTAGCTGTCCGAGATAACAGAGATATCCTGGGTCTCTGCACTCCACTGGAGCAAGACTTCTGAGCCATCGCGCTGCTCAGCACGCCACTCATCCTCTCCTGAAAAATCAAACATGCAAGAATTAACACCCTTTGGAGACATAGCTTTGCACACACTTGTCACATCATACTGTATGCTGCTATATATACAGAATTAACATACAGTCTGTACACTGGCACTAACAGAATTCAGAAAGCAGCTGTGCAGAAGAGCATAGATACCAAGCATCATCTTCCCAATTTAGGACCCTAACTCCAGCGCAGACTTGAACCCTCTGAGCTTCAAGCCCTACAACAACTTCTTGTTCAAAATCTGCTTATCTAAAGAGCTTAAGCAGGGATGGGAAAAACCTGCAGTCCCCTATGACTTGATGAGAGTTTCACCCTTTGTATAAACTGTTCTCCAGTGGAATTTTCAGACTGGGCAGCATGAAAACATGCATACATGCAGGAAACTGACCATACGAAAAAAGATTTTTCCTGAGCTTACAGACCCACTGAAAACACAACTGTTTTATTCAGAGCCATGTATATCCCAAATCTGGAGTGATCATAATCCTCTCAATCAGAAACTCCTGATTTGGTTCTAAAACTGAGGAATTCCCCCTTGCCAGAACCTCTCCCAAGCTATAAAAGGTTTGCATTTGTAATTCCCACTTGTACCTGCACTGTGTACATTACTGCTGGGCACCCAACACCAGAGCTGGGAATTCATTCCCCCCTAGCTGAACAAACGAGCTGCGGGTATGGAAGCTCCCAGTAACTTTAGAAGTAACTCAGCACTTCCAAAGAGGGATCCTAGACCTGCCTGCTGAAGGCTTGCAGTCTTGCACAGAGAAGGAGAAGCAAGGCTCTTTTAATCGCTTCTGACCTGAGTCTACAGCCTAACCTGAGATACAAAGGAAGGCTCAATTTTACCAAACTGGAAGTTGGAGGTGATGCTGTAGATACTGTAGCCAACTGCACTGGTGCAGACTGAAGAGTGTCCAAAACAGAAGCAGGGAGTACAGCCCCTTGGATCAGAGGAATCCAGATGGAAAAACCCAGGTTTGCATCTGAAGATGTGAAGAGAATTAATTTCCTTGATGTTTACCCCAGGCCATTGCTCAAATGTTTCTCATTCTTGAAACAAAGCCACAGGAAGAGAAACTCACCTCTCGCAATGGAAACCTTCAACATTGTCCTTGCATGTACACCGTCCTGTCTCAACATTGCATTCCCCTGTGCTGCCAGCCAGATTGCAAGAACAGGGCCTGAAAGAATCAGAAAAAGAGGATAACTCATTAAAAGCCACACAGAAAGCTTTAAAAAGGTGCCTAGGTTTTTGTTTAGAGAGCTGCAGTCCCCCTTACCTGCACCCAGCTTCAGAGAGGGAGTGGAAACCTGGCTGGCACCGATCACACTTATCGCCCATCACGCCAGGTTTGCAGCTGCACTGGCCGTAGCTGTCACACTGCGTGCTGAGGGAGCCTGCGGGGAGAGCAGGGACAGGCACCTCAGCAGACCCACCCAGCTCTATTAGGCTGCAATTCTTTCAACTTCACAAAACAGGCAAGAAATATGGGAAAAGAAAGTGGGAAGTATAGCTTCAAGACTATGAGTAACAGCTTACCTAAAGACTGCCTCTAGTACACAGGGATTTTTCCCCTAGCAGCTCTAGAGATTTCCAAACTATATTCAGCTTTTAAGGATCCCTACCAACCAACCTTTTAATATATAAATACAATTTTTACTTCAAATAGCATTCTCGCCCTTATTCCTGTTTCATCCTCAATTACCTTTGCATATCTCTTTAACTTCATGCCTGTTTTACCCTGCAATGCACCATTTCCAAGATTTTTATTCCCCAAATCCTGTGTGTTCTCCCTAATCACTGGCTCCCCTTTGCCAGGGGATATCCTGACTTCTCCCTTTCACACTCAGATTTCCTCCCTAGATTCCCAAGTTGGATTTAAAGGCTAAACTGCCTCCGGTGAGGCTGCATGTACCAGTATTAACCCTAACAAACCCTTCAGTAAACTTCTTTTTTTTTTTTTTTTTGGAAGGACATCTTCCTCAGTACTGTTCAGTTCAAGAGGACTGGCACAAAAAGCAGCAGCAGATTTCTTTAATCCACGGCAGACAAAATGCTTTCTCCCAAGCACCGGTACAGCTAGCAGCCTAGGAGTTCTCAGCACTTTAAGAGTTAACTACCAGGAGAAAAGTATTTCAATATGCAGAAATAGTTGCTTCTTTCCACTTCAATCCACACCAGAAATTTATAACAAAGTGAAGAATTATAAGATGATTAGGCTGGACAGGACAGAAGAACTCACAAAACCTTTACCATATACAGCCAAAGTTCAAACCCCTTTGCAGTCCCACTTACGGTTATTTAAGAAAAAACAGTACTTTGACAAAAATAGCCATCTAAACCTATCCAGGGGCTTCGAATATGCCCTGGGTGCCAGTGTGCCATGGGATACAAGCTGATGGCTAAGTTACAAAGCCCTTTGAAATTTGTCCTTAAAGACTTGAGAAGTCATCTCCCTGCTTCTTCTTGACCATCTCAGCTGACACCAATCTTCACCCCTCTTAAAATAAGGTCTGACACGAGGACCTGAGAGAGCAGATGGAGGAAGAGGCCTTTCTTGGTCAAAACTTTCACAACTGTACAACTTTCCGACCAAATTAGATAGATGTACCCTGGCAGACCTCTCATGGGCTGCTTTTAGGACATGCTGCAAGCAATTACTTATTCCAGCTACTCTATTTTGGAACCTCACATCATATCTTACTATCTGTTACCCTTTTGTCTCCTTCCTCCTTATTTGCTGTGGGCTGATGCAGTTATAGGATCACACCATACAGGTCAAGTGGTTCCCCTGATGACAAAAGATTTGCTCTCCTGCCAGAATTTCCCCCCCCCCCTTTTTTTTTTTTTAAAAAAAGGAGTTTATTTATATATTTTGTTTTTTATCACTCCCACCCCTTTTTGTGTTTAAGGTTTCACTGGTTTGTATTTATAGTGCTTGGATACTCAGCAGGAGAAACTGATGCAGCTAAAGTTCACTACAATTATTCAGTATGAAGAACTTCCAGAAATATCCACTCACATCATCTTGTTTATTAAGGATTTAAATGAGCTCTTTAGTACTGGGAGTGTCCAGGGTAACACATACGCAGTGGGGAAAAAAACAAAGACCAACCCAAAACGAATTTCAGAACGCATTTGAAATAGTAAATGCTGCAGTGGTGAATCATCTGCCCCTGCCACCCCAACCCCAATTAGATCCAAGGATAATTTAAACCAAAATACAACCCAATAAAGATTTCCTATGTGCTTGGGGGGAAAAAAGGAAAATAAAAGAAAAACAAACAAAAGCCCTCTTTTTACCCTGTAGTTTGCAATTTGCTGCGTAACTGAGAGAAGAACTAGCTTTTGGGCATGCAAATTTGCAAGCAGAAATGTCTGCTGCCACAACTTACCAACTGGGTTGCAGCTGCAGGGCAGACATCCCTCCTCACTCCCCAGGCGATAGAAGCTGTCCCTGCACCTTTCGCAGTGGGGACCATCTGTGTTACCCGAGCAGCCCGTGCAGTGGCCCCCATGGCCTGTCGAGCGGTACAGCTCAGGGTCGAAGTAGCACTCCTGTGACCTCCCGTTGCAGTCACAAGCTGCAAAGACAAGGGTGCCACATGTGAACAGCATGTCCGGCCACCCAACCCCAACAGGCACAAAATCCACAATGCAGAACTCTGTGTTAAGTTGTAGGGGAGCTGAAGTAGGAACCTTTAACTATCTTGAGACCCACACACAGACCCCCCAAGGCATTTGTGCCTCAACGCGAAGGGGGAAGCACGGTTTTGTGGTGGCTGAACATGGGGAGAGGGAAGCAAGACTGTAACAATGCAACAAGCTCCTCAAGACCATTCTCATCTACATCCAGAAAAGAACCAGCATTTTCTACCATACTCCCTTCACTGTCAGGCTTTCATTTGCAGCTGAAATGCCACTCTCCTACCCAGCAAGTCCAGTCTCAACCAAGCAAACAAGCATGAGACAATAACAGCAAGGCTGACTCCATGTTGTAAGAACGGTTTCTTCCCTGGACTACAAATCCCATCTGTCTAGGCAGCAGGAGACCCAGGTTTCATCAGCCTGCCAAGGGAAGCCACAGGTCTTGACCAAACAGCTGGGACTGATCAACACACAGAGAGGTCAGACAGCAAGAAAGCTTTACTGTCTGAAAAAGCTTCCTCATAAAGTAAACTACCAGGAACTGTGGTCTGCAACACAAAACCAAGCAAAATCAATTGGCATTCCAACACAGAGATCAACATTTGTGGTAAAGAACTGTTGCAACAGCTTCAGAATTGGATTAAATAGGTAACAACTGTAAAAACCAATAACCTAAATACAAGAGGAAGTCAGTGATGCTAAATGAGGAGCTTTTTAAAGGGCAATTATACTCCAGCATACTAAATGCAGATATTTTTTTTTTCCCTATAGGCCACATAAAGTACAAGCCTGTACGTTTTTGTGGCACCTTTTTCCTAAAGGTCACTCCCATCCTTCTCCAGAAACTGGATACCCCTTTCTAGGGATCTACCAGAAAGCTCCCACAAAGTAAGAATGAATTGACCAGGAGTCTCACAAAATCTCTGCTGAAAAACACCAGAACCATCCTTAACACTGGCTAACTGCAACTGAGACACCTTAAAACCATGCAGGGTCAGCTTCTGGAGGCCAAGAGAGGCAGGGGACCCAACCCCTGAGAGATTCTGTCCTCAAGCGTGGCCGCACATACGCAAGCATTCATTGGCGCTCTCTGCTGTCGCTCTCCTCCAAGGACGGTCATTGAAGAAAGGAAGACACTTCTCACAGTCCACCCCAAAGGTGTTGTGCTTGCAGTTGCAGACCAGCTTCCCAAAGTCATTCTTCACACACTCGCTCGCATGGCCGTTACACTTGCATCTGGTTAATGAGAGACAAGGAACAGGTATTTAAATTCCAGGGATCCAGGTCACTCACTGAGCGATCCCAAAAACAGAACCCACATCTGAAAACCTAAGACAAGACAAATTACAAAGGAGATGGTCACAACAAAATTGAGAACATACTGCTGCTCTTCAGCCTGAAGAAGATGAGACTAAGGAGACCTTATTGAGGCCTTTCAGCATCTAAAGGAGGTTTACAAGGAAGGTGGAGAGAGACTTTTCACCAGGGTCTATAGTGACAGGACAAGGGGCAATGATTTTAAACTGAAAGATTGGATGTATGGAAGGAATATTTTACAGTGAGGGTGGTGGGACACTGGAACAGGTTGCTCAGGGAAGCTATGGATGACCCATCACTGGAAGTTGAAGGCCAGGCTGGATGAGGCTTTGAGCAACCCAATCTAGGGAAAGATGTCCCTGCCCACTGCACAGGGCTGGATGACCTCTGAAGGTCCCTTCCAACCCAAACCGTTTGATGAAACAAGGTGGTGTAGCATGCTCAGTGTAGGCATTTAGAAATGCAAGAATGTTAACCAATTCCTTTGCAGTTTGTCACTAACAGTAAGATAAGTAGGAGAAGCAAAGATTTTTTGGGATTTAGGTTAGTAAATTCTCCGTAGTTTCTCTCTTGCGAGAGTCCGGGAAACAGTATGCATGCTGGCCACTTGCTACTGCTTTATCAGTAAGAAATTAAATAGCACAAAGGTGACTCATCCAGAAGCCCAGGGACCTCCACAGACTGGTGGTGGAGCCAATGCAAATCTCCACATTGTCAAATCCCAGTCTCGGGACTGCTCTCTGCAAACAGTCCAAAACACTGCACTGGTCTCAGTTCTGTTTATGGAAACGTTTTATCATCAACAATTTAATACTTCAGTATTCTGCAATATGCTTTGGCAGAAGGAATGAACAACTACTGTATCATACAATGTTTCAAATCTTCATAGGAGATAGCTCCCAAAATATATGTGAAGCAGAGACACTAAGGTTTTCTACTTACTGTTACTCTAGGCTACAGATACAGGCAGAGAACAATTAATAAAATGTTAAAACATAAAACACAGTAGAAAAACTCTGGGGGTTCTTCTTTTGTTTTATTTTTGTCACTCTCTTCACCCTTCACCCTCCCAAATCACTTAAGATTTAATCTAATCGGGGGGGGCAGAAATTTGGTCTTTGTCTGCCCTGAAATTACAGCCACAAGAGGTTATACACAGTATTTACAAGCTTCGTAAGATTCATTCTACTGCATTTCTGGCTTAGGACAGCCAATAAAGACCAAAGCCTAATGGTACCATGTGAGTATAATCAAAATCTTTAAAGCACTCTAGTAATCCTGACCAAAAGCTTTAAATAAGTACAAAGATTTTTTGTCTACTCACCTACCACCCACAGCAAAATCAGAAATTGCATAGTAATAAGACTTGAGAACTTTTGGGTCATTGAAAACTTCATCTCCAAATGTGTTCAGACGATTGAGGGTCACTCTAATATCTGTAGCCGTCACCCATTCCTAGAGCAGAGAGAAATCCCATCAGATTAAACATCAAACATCTCCCTCAAAAACCATACCACAGCATAATGCTGTCCCATTAGCAGTTCTATTTACAAAGTCATTCACAAGCAGCAAGTTCCTTCCTCACAATTTTCCCTGTGCACCTTGGAAACTCACCCATCCCTGCCCAGAAGACCTTACACATTCAGACCAAGAGAATGTGGTGTTTTCCAGACCTTTCTCCTCTCTGGAGAGGAGAAAACTTTCCAACACCTTTTCAGGTCTTGACTGCTCTCAGCTGGGAAGCAGTGGGTAACCTCTCCAGCAAAAAGTGCAGTGCAGGCAATCACGTGAGCTTGCTCATGGTATGTATCTGAGTGCAGTTTTCCTGCAAAGCTACACACCACCAATGGGAAAAGCTTTAGGGTGCACTTGTCTGCAGACACATCCCACCAGACAAAAAGACACAGACAGTGAATGAGGCTGGGGGAGGCTGACAAAGAAAAACAGTCAGGCAGATCTGGCTTACCACACAAGAGCTTTTCATAATATTTACATAGCACCTTCAACACACTACTATACCCTCCTCCAGCAACAGCCAGCAAGTATAGCCCGTCCCCAAATTTCACATCACCTTCAGCCAGTGATTCTCATTACTATCTCCTCAGTTTTATTACAGCTTTTTGTAATGTGCCATTTTCCTTCAAACACCATAAAAAAAGAACACAAGAAAAACACCCCTGTATGCACAGCTCTGCTGCAGCTCCATCCCCACTGAGCTAGTACAGTAAGATTTACTGAATTACAAACACTGGCATAAACGGAAATGTTAAGCACAAAATACACATTTACTTCAGTTCTGAAAAGCAATGCCATGTTTGTACATATTTTAGGAAACTGACGGTCAGGTCTCTATTCCTAACACAGAGAAGTTTATCAGAAAATTATACATCACATCTCTAACTTGAAATCTCTCTCTTCACCTTAAAAATTTAGGCCCTGTTTTCTGCACAAGCTAGCTACATCAACAAGATGGTCAAACTGATTCCTTTCCATTTCAGGAGTTCTGCCTTTCCCATTGATCTTTATTTTCATTTGGACAAGCAAGCTCCTCCAGATTCCGCCCTCCTGCCTGCTGGCTGGGGATCAGAGACAGGCGAGCCCTGAGCCTGCTGGGTGCTCCCATCTCAGGCTGCTCCCACTGCTCTAAGAGGAAAGGGAAGAAGTGGTGATCACAGCTCCAAAAGGAGATGAGCCCCAGTGGGGCGAACCCCACATCTTTAGCTCCTTGTTGCAACATAAGCTAGAGAAGTCATCAAGCAGAATACAGGAAGTGGCAAGTGAATCGGATAAACTGGTGCTCCCAGTATGCTCCTGACCACTGCCAAACCAGCACTGTGAATCCTAACAACAAAACAACCCCAAACCCCCTTGCCAAGATGCTTGTAGGAGAAAACAAATACTGTGGATAAAATCGAGCTCTTCTGCCCCAAACCAAGTGTAAGAACAGGTTAGGGTTTCCAATAGCCCTTTATTTATTTAGAAGAATCTCACACTTCTTAAATTTTTGTGCTCAAAATACACATGCAGATGCCTCAAATACTCATTTCACCTGGGCTTTACCTTCCTCTGTACTTCTATCTGAAACAACAGCAAAATGCCCACAGCTGCTTTCTAAGCAGGCAGAGATAACACATCCATTCTCTAAAGACTTCCCATCGTGCCTAATGACAAATCATCCTCAATGCCACCTATCTTACTTTTTGTACCATAATCTTACTAATACGAGAGTCAGAAGTTTAATTCTTCCTTCAAAAGTGTCTCTTTGGATTGTCCATTCCAACTTACTTGTGCAAGGAGGGCCTTCCAGTATAAATAAGGGCTGTAGAGCAGCCCACAGTCAGCACAAAGCCACCACCCACAATGACTAAACAGAAAGGCTCTGCTCATGCCACTTGACTGGTTTAGTCCTGTTCACATACCTGTAGCACAGGGCTGTTGTCGAAGTTATAGGCACTGGGACGTCCCTCCAGCGTTGAGAATGCCACGTTGCCCCCAGTGAGAGGGGAGATGTCACTGAACTCATCTGTACAGAGCGCCTGCTGCTCATCCTCTCCAGTCCGAATAAAGCCACGATTGACTTTGTGATACGTGCTCTCACAGGAACCACTGTAATACTGGTAGGGCACCCACGGGCCATCTTCCCTGGTGCGTTTGTAGATTGCAAAGCTCTCCGGTCGACTGGTGTGAAACTTCAGACGCACGTAGGTGATGTCGAAGGCCTTTCCTGCAGGTGAGAGAAGACAGACGTGAGAAAGGCTCAAATGAAACAGAAAGAATGGAAAAAGCTGCACTGCAATGCTCTCTTTGGAAGAAACATCTCCTCTAGTACTATCCAGCAGGATGAGCAGTGTCCAGTAGCACCACAAGTATCTCCTCCAGTCCTACATACTGCTTCTCCTGGGAAAGACAAGGTGAAGGAACAGCAGGCACACGTTGAGAGCAGGCCGAGTAGGTAAGCAGCCCTACAGATTTCCGTGCAGCCAAACACACATCTCAAGGTGCAATTCTCTTCTGCAGACAGCACCAACCCCAGCAGATGACAGGTTCCATCATACCCACAAAGAGTTTGTGCGTATCTAAAACCAAGTCCAAGTTAACTATGCCATTTGATAACAATTCTTTCAATTGGATGTATGGGTTAAACAGTATTAACTGGAGGGATAACAGACACATTGTAGAGCCTGTTTCGTACCTCTGCTTCCTCCCTATAAACAACAATACTCCAAACTCTTTCTACTACTCATGAAGCCTGTCCTCCAGCACTGAACTATTGAGTACACCCTCTTTTACTCATTCCCCTGGAAAGACAAAACAAGGGTTAAGTTTCCCAGACCATATGATTAAAGTTGCCAAGACACTTTTCAGATCAAAGTGCAATGATTTACAAGCTAGCCACGTTCCTCCTCTCCTAGGACTACAAATGTAAACCTCCCTCCCTGCCCTCTCTTCATGTCCTAACAGGTTTGCAGCAATCAGGAGATCGTCCTCCTTCATGGATTCTTCTCCAGCGACCTGAGCATCTACCCCTGTGCACATAATCCAACTGCCCAGGGGAATCACACCCCTGAGAAAGCCCGTTAGGGGAAAAGGACCACAGCACGCTTCAGCCACCTTCCTCCACCATCCCTGCCAGCTAAGGGGCATGTTCTCAGGAGGTGTACAGCTGCACACCAGCTGTTCTTGCCCCACCTTGGTGAGCAGACTGTGTACAAATCAAGACACCCTAGCACACATAAGGAACTTGGTAAAACAGCTTGAGATTTGTCTGGAACAAAACCTCACGTGTTTAGTCCCTGCCGTGCTCTTTTACACTCCTACCACCCCCAAGAAAAACACTGCTGTAGAGGTTGCAGCTGTTACTGGTTCCTTAGGTGACCCCCCCCCCCCAAAAAAAAAAGCCAGTAAAATTTTTCAACTGATTGAGAAACAGGGTTTTTTCCACCTGTAGATGTCACACAGACTTAAATCTCAACTTGTAGAATGCATTAACTCCACCATGTTAGATTTTAACATGAGGCTTTGCACCTGATGAAGGGTGGCTCACTTCTCTTTAAAGCAGACCAGATAGCACCGGGCAACAAGACCAGTGTCTCTCAAAGCACACACAGACAACCTGATGGCAATGAATCAGGTTACGAACCACAGATCTCTCTTGCAGGCCACCCACCAGTTAGACCAGGACCAGCCTGCATTAGGCATGTCACACTCATGTCACACTCAGAGCCTAGCCAGTGCAAGGGAGGAACCTTTGTCCTTTCCGATTGCTGGAAACATCAAAGTAGCAGAAGCAGCACAGCAAAAGGTCCAGAAATCAACATAGCAGAAAAAAAAAAAAAAAAAAGTAAAAATCAAAACATACAGCACCCAAAAAGCCTACACCTACATGACCCAAGGATTAAAAAAAGCCCAATCTTTCATTTAAAGCCAAAGGAATCTGCCAGTACTCCAACCTACCAAAAAGTACTATCTATGCGTGATGTGCAAGACAGCTAGGACACCGCAGGGATACGAACCCTCCGCTACTTCCCACAAAATACCCTTTCCTATTTATACTTATGTGAGGTTACAGATGATCTAAGCGCAAGACTGGAAGCCAGGCATTCGCAATCTGTGGCTCTTGCTCAATACTAACTCACCACTGGTTTGGCATCAAGTTATTTAATGAGATCTTCTTACATGCAGAAGACAAGCGAGAAGCAATCACACTATTAATGCCAAACTGCTTCCAAAAGGGCTAGACACTGCAAAGGATCAACACTAACAGCTTAGGCATGCCCTCCCTTCGCTACCCAATACAAGAGATTAATCCCATTCCATTTATTTGGAAGGATTGTTCTTAATGAATCTAAATGCAAGGCAAAAAGCAGGCATCACACATACAGATCAGCCCCTCCCGAGGTTTCCCCTTTCTCCTGCTACAGGGTCTCTTTCTCAAGAAGAGCTCCTCAGCGAGGACAAAGCGTGCTTCAGCAGCGAAGAGCATACACATGCAGACACTCAAGATGAGCACACTGGACATAAGCCAACAGGCCAGACGTGCACAAATATCTTTTTCAGACCCATGGTAAAAAAACCCTCAGGATATACTCCCCATCTCTTCCAGATAAAGGCAAGGAGCCCTAGAAGCAAATGTTTCCTCATTCTTCTGCAGGAAAACCGTAACATATGTGTTGACCTGCAACTTGCCAGCCTATTTGAGAACTTCACCAACACCTCGGATGGGGAGCGGAGAGGGAAGCGAGAGCAACAGCATGAAGATCACTTGATTAAATTGCGTCAACTGAGTTGTCAATAACACCCTGCTACTTTGACTTGGGAGGCTAGTGTCAATTGAATTCTCATGAATACCCTGCTACGCTGACTTGGGGTGGTTAGTTTATTTCTACTAGGGCTGCACTCCTCTAGCATGAAGCAAAAGCCCTGCATTCAGGCTTCATCAAGATGATTTTGAGGAGGAAATGCTTTGAAAGAATCCTGGGAATGGAGAGGGGGCCAGGCATGTGCTCTCACTACACACACACACACCTCTCTGCTCCAGCATAAAGGCCAGGGCACAGTCTGCATGTCCCAAAGAAGATGGGGTTGGTTTGTTTTGACTCTTCACTATAACTGGATTACAGTCCCTGTTCCCCAACAAGGTCTTTTACAGCTCCTTGTGAAAATTCCAGCTCAGCTAAAGGCATAACATGTGCAAACTGCACTCTGGGCAGCACAAAAACATTTTCCATAGAAATCCCTTGTGCTAAATGGGAAAAGTCCTCCCTTTTTCATCTTCAGTTTTACACAGCAGCCAAAGAAAATGCATTCAGAACCCTCCCAACTAGCGCAATCCAGGTGAAAAAGACATTTATTTCAGCTGGCAGTGTAACTACTTGAGAAATCCTGTTAATGGCATTAAACAGGAATGCAGTTAATGCACACAGCGCAGAGCGGCTGTGCACTAGCACCGTATCAGCTTGCTGTGGGTAAATACTGCTGGAACAATAGAGTTTACCCAAGAGCAGCTGACACAGTGTTGAAATGTGTTTCCTCACTGTTCATACTGAATGCAAAAGCTGGGCTAAGCAGCCTGGCAGCTAATAGGGCTCTTGAAGGTTGCAGAGCCTTCTTCTAGCAAAGATAAGCCACCTAGGTCACTTTCAAGTCTTGCAGGGCTAAATAAATACATACTGCTATTACACTGAGAAATGGCGACAGCAATAACCAGGTGAAAGGCAGTTTTAAAGGTTTCATTTGGAAGACAAAAAGTCATTGTTCTCTTCCTAGAAGCTGGTAATTATTTTGATCTCGTTTGGGCTTAGAAGCATCTGATAGTGTCAGGTATCAGATAGTAATTCCCTCTGTGCACTGAGAAGCAGCAGATCTACTTTGCAGGAAGAACTCCAGATGTTTGTTATATAAGTTCGTTAGTAGAAAGGCAACATGTGGTAATTAGTGATCACAAGTATAGCACTTTGTAAGTGCAACCTGACATGTCTTTAAAGCATCCACAGCTCAAAAGCATGAGCCACACATTTTAAAACTGCACCTTTTCTGAGGCATGAAGCTATTCACCAGCAAGTGACAAGGTGACAAAATATCCAGCCTCTTTCGCTAATTCAGGCTGATGTAGAAACCCCACAATACCTCTAAGTAAGCAGGCATACGTAGGAGCCTTCAGGACAGTATTACAATTACAAATTCAACAAGGAAGCAAGTCTGGGTGCCTGCAGAGATGGCAGTAGTGGCATTGGAAATGTTCAGCATTGTTCGATGCAGGGGATGCTCCCCCCTGCTCACATTGTCAGGCTGACCACAGCTGCCACATGTCATCAGCAGTTAAAGCCCTTCCTCAGCAGGGTTATCGCCCAATAATATATACCAAGGTCCACCAGGAAATACGCCATGCTGAAATCCATAGCCTCGAGAAAATGGAAGCAAACACTATTTAGATCTTTAGAAACTCCTCCTTTTTCCCCCAAGTTAGGAATTTATCCCAACACACAAAAGGCCTCCTTGTATTCAGACCCCTCAGAATGGATGGATAATTTACATCAGGAAAATGTTCCGCCAGCTGGCACAACAACTACAAGCACTGAATTGTGAGCAGATGCCTGGATGAGATAAGCCCAGACAACACCAGCCTCCATTATCAGTCCACTTGCATCCCCTGCGTGTGGGAAGAAACCATGCTACCTCTTCTGCGCTCTGCAATCATTCAGTGCATCCTCCCAGCAGTGAGCTTTAATATCCAGCTGCTGAGTTTTGCTGCCCGGGGGGGGAGTGGGGATGGGGTGGGGAAATCCACCTGAGAAGACTGTACTGGGCAAGAACCAAGCCTTTACAGATTTGCTTTCAGCAAAATTCACTGAGCAGTAATGAAATGGTTAAACTCTGCTCTGTTTCTCTTTTGGTTGACTCCTGTTTCAAGACAGCTTTTTTCATACAGGTACCTGCTGACAACCTATTTCTATGTAAAATTAGAACTGAAAACAAGCCAGTAAAGCAATACAGCCCACTTACTACTTCTTGATTGGGTTTTTCAGTGACAGGACAGCGAGCAAGCAACTACCATTTGCATTTAATTTTACTCTTAACTGACCTGTCTCCTCATCATTCCCAGGAAGCAAGGCCAGCTTTCCTTTCCCAGTTTGCTAGACTGGAACATGCCTCATACCATTCACCCATCTTGTCCTTACTCCTACCTCAACTCTACCCTCCTTGAACCATCAACTCTCTCCACCACCCAGTGCAATGGTGGACCAGCTATAAGCAGACAGACTGACTCTGCTCCTTGAGGATGCTCATCTGCTGCTCTAACAAATAAGGAGCTACCAGCCATGACAGGAGGCAGCACCTCCCACTCTCATGCTACCACACAAACGGTAGTGCAGATACAAGAAACTTATACAAGCAGCAAATTGCAAGGGTCAGAAACATTAATGTCAGTAGACAGAGACCAGCAAGTTCACAAGAGCTTGTTCAAGATCGATCGCTGCTTCTTGAGTCAACCAGCCACTCCAAGTTCTCAGCTACTGCAGTATTTTGTTCAGCCTCTCATGCCAGAAACCCTCCTGGAGCACAGGGGCCACAGATGAGAGGGGACTATTTAAGAAGAACAAGTTCTCCCATCCCATAAACAGACCAGGCTTTTCTAGCATGCAGATGTGTGTGCAACAAAAGCAGGGCAGTGCTTAATAAGGAGGGGAGTGAAAAACATCCTGAGCAACTTGCTCTTTTGGAATAAAAAAGTTTTAATAAACAACAGCCCAACACCTGCAAGACACATAAGCGATAAGTTATGCTGCTTGCATCACATGTGCGTGAAAAAGCCAAACTTATGACTGAATGCAAGAAGTTACTGCAGTTATAGAGCAAATGTCCTTTGCAACTACACCCTAGCTTTTTCTGGGAAAATTTGCGGAGGAGGAGGAAGATGAGAGCACTTATTGCACAAGCAAATGGAATATCCAGCATGTGAAGAAAGAAAATGAAGGACTTCCATTTTCTGATGATCTTCACTGGGGAAATAACTCCACACAGCAGCACACATGACAACTCTCAAATGCTGAGTAGTGAGCCTATAGGAACACAAACTAATAAGACTAAACCTTTAGTTTATTTTCTTGTCCTCAGAGCCTGGAGATCTAGGTGCATATGTCACGAACAAGAAACAGCTGAAGGATTTTAACAAGTCTTAGCATAAACCACACTCCACCAAACCAAAGATTTTGGCACACGGAGCTCTACCACAGACAGGCATCTGGATTTTAAGAAAGCCTAACTGAGATGTAAACACAGGTTGCTTTTTCTGGGCACCCATACTAAGACAGGGCAGAGGAAGGAAACCGGTTTGGGACACTGAGGGAATAAGTGCAGCCTTGAGCACGCTGGAACGAAGGCAAACTCCTGCCACCCCATTAGATCACGCATTCTTGAAGCGCTCCCGAACAAAGGCACCATTGACTTGTGCACGTGGGCGGCGCTGGACAGCAAAAAGGCTGCCCAGTAAATTATTGCATGATAATCCAACATTGATAAGTCATCGAGGCTGCTTGTTCTAGTCATGTTTCCAAAGGGGGGGAGGGGAAGAGACTTACTCCCTGCCACAGGGGCTGAAGGCAGCCTAAGAAATGCGTGTTTCATTTGATTGCTCCTAAGTCAGCGTGAAAGTCAGAAAACATTATCCAATAATTCAGCTTACTGCCTTATCTGTACAGCTTTGATGCAAAGATATGAAGTCTGTTTCCCAAAACAGCCAGCTGTGTTTATTCATTAGGGACTGGAAAGATCCCATGTACAACACAAAAGTCCTATCTGCACAGGAAGCCTCTAAGTCCTTTTTCAGCACAAACTATAAAGGCTCTTTTAAAAAGGCACTTCATACTTGGCAGGTGCCGTCAGATCACAGATGATCAAGGACACCATGGAGCCCTCCCCAAAATGGCCCATTTCATTCACGTATCTAGATTTGCAAAGCTAATCCTGCAACGAGCGTCAGCACCAAGATGAGCAGGATCTGGGTTACAGTGGGTTGGGACCCTTGAAAGTTCATCTGCTTGTATCAAACATCCAGAAGCTGCTCTGTGACCCATCCACAACAGGTACAGATGAAACCAAGTCACTCCCCCAACTGAAGGGGCACAGAGAAGTGGATAGCTACTCTTCCAAAAATGGAAGTTTTAGCCAAGAAAAGGAGAAAAAAAACACTAACATTGATCTTAAGAGCTTGCATACTGAGACCAGAAAAAAAAAAAAAAAAGCTGTCTTTTGCCCTTTATTCTCAGCAGAAGAATGCACGGCAATTACCAAGAAATCATCGCTCTATCACCAACAGTCCATGACACCACACCAACAGTGACTTCAGTAACAGCAACCCTTTAGAAGTGAAAGTTCCCACCCATTACTAGTCACTGTGGGACCTCGGTGCCCCAGCAAATTACATTTTCCCAAGAATATCCCTCATGTTGGAGATACAGCTATCATACAGTAAAAACCTTAGCAACCACCACCACCCCACAAGATCAAAGCACGTGGTAGCAGGCCAGAGGAGATTCACCAAAAAAGCTTTCAGCTGAATTGTACAATGCAATACTTCTCATCCTTGGCAAGACATCCCTCGTGAATGTTTCCTGTATTATTAAGACCACATCCGCAGAGGTATCATAACAAAGCAACAAATCTTACCCACTTTCAAGTCATTCTCATTAGCATTCAACTTAAAGCAGAAAAACAAAGAACAAGTCACAGTTGGATAATCTCCCCTCAAATATTTTAATTTGACAGTAGAAGATACAGGAGGGAGTATTCCTGATGTTTGGCTCTATCTTTTCAGATGTGGAGATGGAGGGGGGGGGCGCGGTGTGTTGGAAGACAAGACTAAAAATTACTTTACTTTCAAACTTTGAAAGTTTAAATAGCTAAACAAGAATGAAGTTGCAGCTTCTTTAAATAGCATATCTGTCCAATTAGCAAACACACGACTTCTTGTAAAAAGAAAGTAAGTTTATTGGATTGTAGCACAGTACATTGCAAACCAAATCCAGTATCAGTCTGCTGAGAACTACAAAAAGTATTTAAAAGACAAGTAAATTTGACTGACTGATGACCAAAAAAACCCCCAACATCCAAATAAACAAAAAAGGATTTTGTAAATGGTGCAAACAGGACAGTTAGAGCAGGAATGTTAAGGGGTTTTCCTGAGGTCTGCTTTCTTTCTGCAATGCCCTCTCAGGAACCTCGCTCTCCAGCAACTCGATGTCCCTTCCCTCACCCTCAGCATGTATGCTTTCAACTAGCACACCTAAAGTCAAACTGTACAACTTTAAAAACTTCCGTTTAAGAAGTTCAGCAAACCCATTAAATGACCAGAGTTGAAAATGTCCTGACCAAAGGCAGGACAAAAGTTATTTTGGATGATGTCCGTGTGTGTGGGTGAGCCGCCAGACATCCCTTGCTCCAGCCCCAGCACTCCTGAAGGGGAGGTACACCAGCTCCCACCGCAGCGCTGCCTCTCAACCCTGTTCAACGGCTCCATTGCTTATGATAATCAGCCACTAGTTTCTATTAAATAATATTTTGAAGCCTTTTCCCCTGCCTGTTGAAAGGCAGCGCTTTCTCCACTTGTCCTCCTCCTCCTCCACACGCACTCATAGCCCACAACAGCTCTAACGCCTGGCTTTGCTCCTATCTGAATTAGATATCAAAAACACACAGCTTGCATTGTTGAGCTTAATTAAGAACAAATTAAGTGATATGACTATATATGAGTGCTCTGAGCAGCAGCAAGTTCAGCAGCTCTGGGAGCAAGACAACCTTACAGACTAGCTCTCACACTGCTGGCTGTGCAGCCGTGGAGAGGCCAGAAATGTTCCTTACAAAAAACACTGAATTCTCTGGAATTTTGATGGTTTAATCTCCCTCCCGCCTTTGCCCTTCTACCTCCCACTCACCAGCTACAGATTTTTTTCAGACACAGGCCATAATTAAACACCACAGCTATTTGGAAATAATACTGTTGCTATTAGCATCCATCACCTGGCCCCGATGCAGACAAGACAGCTATTTTCTTGAGTATTTTAAGGAGTTCTTTGATAAACATTTAAGAAAACTAACTTCTAGTGCATTTGAGTCACACTGTTCAATACAGCACAGTCTGCACGCCATCCCCCACTGAGAACTCTCCCCCTCCTCCTAACAGACTCCCGCTATGGATTTTAAGTAGCAGTTTACATGCCTTCATGCTATCTTTTAATGCATTTTCAGTCAATTACAGGCTTATGCACAAGCTACCATTATTCATGAAACACGAATCACAGCAATATCCATACAGACCATTTTCAACCACCCACCCACACAACAGTTTTACTTTCTCAGCCTATTAAGCTGGTAAGGAATTGGGATAAACAGACCCGACAAAAACCATTGTTGGAGCGAGGCCATTTCCAAAACAAAGCTTGCCACCGAGTTATGTTTCAAATGTGTTTTGGAAAGTCAGAAGCAAAGCTCTTCCAAATTTTTCTTGAAACAGAGAGGGGAACTGCACTCCAGTTCTCAACTTACAAGTAACAGCCAGCATCTGCCTTCAACTGCCTCTGGAGAAGAAAACCGCACAAACTGCCAACGTTCATGGAGGTTGCAAAGGTATATTAAACACAATTGTGCAAGTTTATGTTCATCCACACATTTTGTCTGGAGATAAATGAAGAACAAGGAATTACTAAATGCAATGACTATTTCTAAAGATAGCAGAAAAACACATGTACTTGCGAAGTGTACATGGCTTAGCATGACTGATCTCTCACAGAAGCGACTCCCCGAGATTATTTTGGAACACCATGAACAAAGAAAATGAAACTGGATGCTCTCTGCTGACCCTTCAAAGATAATACTAACTCCAGGCTTCTCAGTACTTCCAGCTGCAAAATCGGAAGCCCTTGGTTTAATTCACAAACTAGAATGGAGCCAAATCTGCTTTACATCAGGCTCCAAAACACCTCAATGTATCCACATGAAACCTAGGTTTGGAAAGTTACCTTTAGGTCAAAACTCCTTCCACCCAGGCTAAAGGCCGCCTATATCCAGGAACAGAGAAAACTCTGAAAAAGCAAGATGTATGTGCAGAGTCTCTCCTTATCGTTTTTTATAAGAGGGAGATGCCCAGACTGCGACAGCATTACTTTGCTGCTCCCTTGTAAAGGAAGGGTGTAAAAGAAAGTACCAACATAGTCACTTAACTGGGACGAAAAACCACCTGGGATAGTGCTGAGGTAGTATAACGTCAAATGAGTTTTCTACAAAGCATGTTTTCCTACAACAGTCCCAGCAGAAACAAAATAATTTAACATATTTAAAAGACCTTCCACAGGGACTTCAATTTATTGAGCTTACCTACTGCTCTTGAAACACAGGCCATACAGCTCATGTCAGTGCCTGGTTCCCCGCAGCAGGAATGCAACCGAACCCTAGTAATTCTGGATGTGCAATGAATTCACCTTGTTAGCAATGCAGCAGTGAGGCAGCTGCGCTCTGAAGAACAGACTGAGTAGCCTGGTGGAAGCTACGCAAAGAAATACATTTTATTTCCAGATGGTCAGAGGTCACGGTGCTCAAGAACTCAAAGCTGCATTTAAGTAAAAAACATGTGGATTACAAACAGCTGCAAAAAACACTTACAGAACAAAGTCTGGACAAGGCAACAGAAAACCCACCCACTTCACAAAAATTAGGTCCATCAGGCCCTGGACTGTTGGAGAAGACATTGCCAGCAAGGTCACCATGAAAGAGGAACCCTGCAGGCAGCCTTCCAGCAAGTGCCCGAGCAGCATCTTGTACACTAGAAGACAAGCCTCCCGACCCCAAGCACATGCTACGGCTTGTTAGATCACACTACATCCTCCCCAGTCACACACTGGTTCTTCAGCAGCATAAGAACAGCTCAGGATTTCCTTAGGTAACAGCACTGCCCAAGAGAGGGTGATTGCACAGAAAATGAGTTTAACCATTTGCACTGAATGCCAGATGATATTTTCTTCAGGCACACTACATCACTGAAGCCCAAATGAACTCTATCGCAAGTATTTTTCTCAGGAGGGAGACTATTAAAAATTAATTTTCTAGTTAGTACTGCTAAGGCAGTAACATTCTAGCAGTAACATTCTTTCAGAAATGCTGAATCCCAGCATAGTTGATGATGGAAAGGCCTTTTTTGAAGTTATTTTCTAACTCTTATAACTGAAATTATTAATATAAACCACCACACATTAAAACTTCAATTTGTTGACCATCAGTGACAACCCATGAAGTAAAGGCCAAGATATTTCTTCCTCCCTATGCTTTAGGGTCCTTAGTATGTATGCTGACTCTTTTGACAGTATTTTTTGGAGGAAGGGGTTAGAAACAGCTGCTTAAACCCATCTGTAAAGCCACTGCCTTTCTGAAGTCTCAAACAATGCAGCAATCTCAAGCCTTTGTTTTCACTAAATCCCTGCACTTGGCAATTGGTCAAACCCCAACCAACCCACCTGTGGTCCTTCAATCTACAGACATCCCAAGAGAGCTCAAGAGCATCACACTCTTCAAACTACCACTGAGTTATAGCAATGAGGGCTTGGCTTCTCCAGAAGCTCAGACTTTCAGGACCCCTCAGTATTCCCATGTCTCTGTTGCCCAGATAGGTACCTCATTTAGAGGTCAAGGGAAGCTACCACCATGCAACCCCAAACATTAACCTTCACATATAGGACCATTACCAAGATGTCAAGGTGCCTGTACAAGATCGAAATTTGAAGAAAGTGTGGACAGCTCAAAAGGAAGCCAAAGCTATTTCAGTTGGAAAACAGAATCATTTGAGAAACCCACAGAGCCTATTAAGATTTCATTTTCCACAGGAGATGTGCAGACCATCTTCACCAAAACACTATAAACCCCTTGAACTCTGGAAGAACTTGAACTAGGAAGACATACTTCTCACCTTTGCCCTCTTAAAAACTGTTACACTACTTCATAAACATGGATCTAGCTAAAGCAATCAATACCTTTATCACTTGAAAAAAAATTTGTATAACTCAGTGCAACAGAAATGGAGAAAAATCCTAAAGATACCAAATGGTACAAATTCTAGAGGCTTGCTTCCTTGATGGCCTGATCAGATTGTTTTTAGAAGCCTACCATTTCCCAGTAAGCTTCCAATATCAAATGAAAATCAGTCCTTATCCTTAAAGCAATTAATAGGGCCAGTCATAGGAAAAATACCCTAACTTTAAGCCCTAAATAGCAGCACACATAAGGCGTAGTAGACAGCAGCTATCTTCTGCCACAATGCAAATCATGCTGGGTCTCTACTTCAAAGACATAAAATGTAGAGACAAAACATTTTACCAAAGGGATTCAGCAGCCACATGAGCCTCTGAAAGAAGAAAGTCAGTCAAACCCAAGATCTGTCCACGTTAAGGAAATGCTGCAAATGCATTGGAGCAGTGGGGGACAGATCTTCATTCATCACATACATGCAACACCAACACGACCTTTTACCTTCAAACCTACTCAAAACTTTTTCTTATAGAATTTAAAGTTAAAATAAAAGTGAAAAACCTTGTTCTATAGTGGGTTTAGTTTGAAAGTAAGAGTTACTAAGGATTAAAAGCTTACCAAGGACTTCATCACTGTTCTTAAACAAAAGACATTTTGTTACCATAGAGCAGCAGATGAACACAAGACAAGCAGAAGGACAGCTAATGGCTGTCAAGATTTGCCCAGGTTAAGTGGGACATTTGAAGCCACTTCACACAGAATGACATACAATTTCTGATATTGCTAACACAGACGGGTGGAACAGAAGGAGCCTTGCAAGCAGAGGAATTAATAACATGTGGTTTCCTATATGTGAGCCATTGGGTTGAGTTTTAGAAGGGAAGTCTTGGATCTTCTCAATTCCACAACAGGGGTATCTTCAGAGTCACCCCTGACTGCAGAGACCAAAGACTGTGAGAGATTAAGATACATGTTTGAATCCTGGTTTCCTCTTTGGTTGAATTTTCTGTAACACCAATGAGAATTGTCATTATTGTGGAGAGCTTCTTCCTTCTACCCACCCAAGCAGAACAGCAAAGGGTTCAGAAACTATGTGGGACATGACGAGGCACAGACCGAATTCTTAGGTGAGTTTTACTTACATAGAGCAATGCATTCCAGCAAGAGACGGAACTGCCTCTTGTTTGCAAAGAGTAAACTAACAGCCATGCCTTCCTGACTCATGGCAAAAAACTCCATGAGCCTCTCACAACTGTCCGGAAAAAAATCTTTAACATATGAAGTTAATGGAGCAATTATCAGATATAACAGCTTCTCTCCAAATGAGCAAATGGACAGTGACAACCTTCTTGGATGTCTCACTCCTTCAAAGACTCAGAGCGCAGTTTTAGTAAGTGGTTTCATTACCAGTTTCTACTCCCAAAGAATAAGGACACTTGAAGTACTTCAAGCGCACAGACAAGCACTCAGGTTTCCTTCAACAAGGTCCGATGGCCCTGTATTTTGCTGTAGGTTATTCATATTGCTATGAAAATCTTATTTTATCTGAAAAAGCCCTTTTATGAGATATACATTCTATTCCCTTTAAAGTAATTTAAAGCAATATTTAAGCTCATTCAACCTTTCCACTATCAGCATGCTAACTCAGATAACTTGCTGAATTTTCTTAGCACAAGGAAAAAAATGCTCAAGTACACAGTATAGTTTAATTTTAGGTCTCCTTATATAAGCTGATGCAAAAAAAAGCGCTGCTATAAAAAAAAACTATCAGCCCATGGTAAGATACACTAGACTTCACACAGATGTCAAGAAGAGAGCCTTAAATCAATACCAACAATAACGTAATTACTTCCAGATCACACTGGGATACTTCTGCAAGAAGTAATTTGGATTTCTTATCTCAATTATGTTTTGCAAAGCTAAGGATAGCAGCAAAAAGTTCATTTTCAGTCAACTGAGAAACAGCAACATACATTTCTTTAACGAGTGTATAAAGACATCCAGATCTGTATTGCTGATTTCTGAAACACAGTGACAGTGGTGGGGAAGAGGTACAATCCTGGAGAAGAAGTTGATAGTGTTGGCAACTCGGGGAGAGGATGTTCCTGGAATAACTGATTTTGCTGAGGATAAGGGAGCAGCTTTCCCTCATCTTCGAAGTGCAGAATTACTCTGGTAAAACTGCTAGAGTAAGCAGAGCTTACTTTGCATGAGCCCTGGGAAAAGACCTTCAGGGAGTTGTAAAATTCATTCATGCTTAGCCTCCTACTCCTCACTTCAGCTGCAAGACTGCAATTTCCTTCCAGTCTTCCTTCACCTAGTTCTGGAAGTAAGTAAATCGGGGGGGGGGGGGGG
>JAVJGJ010000030.1:4924617-4953638 GCA_035590215.1 Microhierax caerulescens
CCCCCCCCCCCCCCCCCCCCCCCCCCCCCCCCAATGAATATAAAAAAAACCACAAAGGTTGGAGAGAGTACAAGTAAAAATTTATATACAACCCACACAAAGGTTACTGTTAAAGAAATAACCATTATGCTGATCACATACTGCTTCATTTTCTCAAGTATCATCGAGCTGATCACCTAATCAGGTCTTGTTACTTTTTATTTTATTTATGTTGTAGAAAGACAGGGCAGTTGAACAGATAGGCTTTTTAAAGGCATTTCTATCTCCCAGGAACATTAAGTACACAAATTATTCACCGCTTCATTAACCAAGTGAGCAGATAGTAATGGCCTTCAAATTTAAACCACATTGCCTAACATGAGCATATCCTCCCCCAGACTCAATGGTTGAAGAGTAATCTATTCTCCCACCCGCTCATTCTCCGACAGCTCACGGGAAAACAAAGCCAGACTGTTCCCAGCCTTTTCATGGACATACCAATAAGCTTTGGAAATAAGATGAACTTCAGTGGGTAAAGCTGTAAGCATGAAGATGCAGAAGAAGAAAAGTCATTGTGCTGTCTAGTTGCAGTCATATTATATTGCAACTTTTTTTGTAATCAAGTCTTCTCAAGATTCAACTCCTTCCTTCCAAAGACAGTGCTCTCAAATATTTCAAGGTCCCTCTGACACAACCATTTTTATAGCTGAAAGGTGGATTTACTCATGTATTTGCTAAGCAAAGTTTCCCTAAATATTTGTATCTCTATAGCAAATAAGCATGAAGCT
This sequence comes from Microhierax caerulescens, assembly GCA_035590215.1. Classification (NCBI taxonomy): domain Eukaryota; kingdom Metazoa; phylum Chordata; class Aves; order Falconiformes; family Falconidae; genus Microhierax; species Microhierax caerulescens. The sequence continues at coordinate 4,925,385 of JAVJGJ010000030.1, forward strand.
GTGGCACATCTATTTATATAAGACAGTCTCCAGATAGTGTTTAAATGAGCATTAAACTAAGGGGAAAAAAAAACAAACCACCACCAACAAACCACCAACCAAAAAAACCAGTAAGTCCTGGTTATGAGATCTTTGAGCTTGTACTCCAGGCCTGCATAGATGCTCAGCACCACCACGCAGAAAACTTAGACCTCTCCCTTTTCCCACACCGCTTTTAAACCCCTTTAAAAGCAACTAATTCACCCAGTTCCCACTTCCAAGTCTAACAATGAAGTGCCACAACAGCTCCCCAGATAATCTCTCAATCCTAATACCCACCATTAACTGCAAATCTTAAAAAGTATACTCAAACAAAATGCCATTTAGGGGAAAAGAAAAAAGTACCTTCAAACCTATGTAAAAGAAAATAAAATAGTGAAAGCTTGGTAACAAACTTGCAGGCAAACAGTTGATTTAATCTTTGGTCTGATCTATTTCTCTGTCTAAACTGGGTGGTAGGTGGTGGCTGGGTAGGTGGGGGTGTTGCGGAATTGAACATCTCCCAGCTAGTCAAGATACTGAAAGATTTTAAGGTATCCCTCTTTCTTTAGTGATTCTTTATGTGTGTTATCTTCAACAGTATGATACTGCTTTTATGCTTCAATTCCAACTCAAAATTAAACTCCAAGTTTGTTTTCCAAAATAAGATAACAGCTCACTCTCTACAACATATTTTTAAAGACTTCTTTCTTCCCCCAGGCTGTGTAAGTATGAAGACTTTCAGCATCCGCATTATTCCAAATAACTGCCCAAATACTCAAAAAAGAAAGAAAAGCATTAATACTGGCATTACAACTGAAGTCCTCTGGCACTACTATAGACTGGAGGAGAGGTGATCATCCCACACTGGTCCCTGCACAGCTTTGGGGACGCTGGGTTAGGGTTTTCCTGCTGCATGGAAGTGTTCATTGTTATGAAAACTGCTCAGATAAACCACCTCCGTTGCTCAAGACACTCACCACTCTCCCACTCCTGAAGGGAAAGCATTAAGAAAGAAGAAATTAATAAAATTCAGGCCTACAGCGTGGTCTAAAGGCAGAAGCATATAGTGTCCTGCATCCAGCTGAGCATGCAACCCTGGGGAAGGGCTGTGCTCCACCAGGACTGCCAGATCCACTGCATCTGCTCCCTTCCAATCCCTCAGAGTCTGGGCAGCCCAGCTGAGAACAAACTGTACTAATAGTTCTGTTTTTCCTCCTGTTTACCCTTAGAACTTGCAGCTGCAGCGGGAAGCCTTTCCTCCTCATCACAGAAGCCCCACCGGGCCATGAGTTGCGGAACAGCACGTAGAGCAAATCCAGCTTCTCCACCCCCACAGGCTGGACACCCACATGGAGGAGCTCCAAATCGATGGCTGACCCCACCCCACCAAGCCACAAGGTCCAAAGCTTCCCACACAAGGGCCCAGGACCCATCCTGGCAGCAAGGAACCAAATTTCACAGGGCAACTGTGTCAAGTGCCATCAGGGACAGATAAATCACCTGTGCTTCAAAAGAGCCTGTTTGGGGATTAAATGAAACAGATGTCAGCACAAAGGACACGGCCCATTCCTCTCTTGCCCACAAGAAGCACCTGCTGCTTTGCTCTGCCTCTTCAGCTCGCAGATCCTTCCTCAACGTGCAAGGGAGCTGCAGCTGTTCCAGGCTGCGGAGCAGGGACAAGAAAACAGCCAGTGCCTTAGAGCAGGGGTCCTCAAACCACATCCCGCAGGCCAGATACAGCCCTCCAGGGTCCTCAATCCGGCCCCCTGGTATTTACAGAACCCCCCTGTCCCCCACCGGGGGTTGGGGGGGGGAAACCAAGCAGCCGCAGATGACTGCCTGCCACTTAATCCATGCGCCGGCCCCCTGCTTAAAAAGTTTGAGGACCCCTGCCTTAGAGTATGCTCCAGGTTTGCATGTTCCCAAAATGAGTGGCAGGATGGCCAAGAGAGATTTCTGTCCCTGCACTCAAGGCCAACTGCTTTGAGGAAAAGTGTCTGTATGTGGGATAGTGGAGGTAACCTTCCCCCTCCCCTAAAAAATACATAAATCAAAGATTTTTGTATTTATTCAAGCACTGTATATTTAAAATCAATCAGGGCATTATCCAACAGTAAGTTAGAGTACTGTGATGCTGGCTAAATAGTTGAAGTTCTTCAGTGTTTTAAGATGTTCTGCTCCTTTCAGCAGGTATTGAGGTTACCACCCACCCCATCCCAATTTCAGAGAACAGTAGGGAGGGGTCTGCGATTATATAGGCACATACTCCCTCAAAACTCAATCCAAAGAGCTTTAACTAATATTCAGCATAAAGCCATCAGATCTTAAATGATCTACAGCAGCAGTTAGTGCTGAATGAGGTATTTTGCACCAGATGCTCCTGCTAAATGGTACGAGAGCCCAGTAACCTCTGTGGTGGGACTGCAGCGATATCCAGCTTCACCACAGTATGCCCGAAACCATCTTACAGTCACACTGCCTACACTACAGCAAAGGATGCTGTTTCCTAGACCAACTTTTCCATCTCAAGTATTTCCATCTCTAAAATTTTTCCTCCCCTTCTCCAACCTCTTCTAAATTTAATCCATGCTGTCAGCCCCCTCATTTCTCCAATAACTTCTTAAATTTGATTGTTAATTCCAACCTGCACAGAGGTCTCAAATTTAGGGAGTTCCCACGAGGCTTTGCAGAGCAGTCATAGTGGTAACAATTTAGTGGCCATCTGACATTCCCATTCTCGCTTGGTTATGTTTTCCATTACTAAAACAAGAGCCAAGTACAATTAATCCCACCTACCAGTGGAGATGCACCCAATAACTCTGGGAAAAACACTTAGCCATTCATTAATTGAGATCTCATCAATAAGCAAATAGCTCAAATGTTTCCCTTCCAGCACACAATACAAAACACATCCATGGGATATTTTATCTGCTGAGGCACTACTGAATACCTGATTTTGCTGCAGCCTTTTGAAATTCATGAAAAACCACATAACCAACTTCATTAGCATTAACTTCACTAGCTGTGTCATCTGAAAATATTACCTCTTCACTTTTAAAGAGATTAAAAACCACAGATGCCAACAGAAGTTCTTGAGAAATCCTATTTCTCACCTCTGATGAAAATTGACTGCACTTGTTTTTTCGCTCTTCACCACAAGCAAATCCTGGAGCATAAAAAGCTTTCCAAGCCTACCCCACACTTTAACAAGTGCTCTCAGAATTTTTAGTCCCAGGAACACACTTTTATTTTTTTCTCCTTTCACTGAAGAGGCAAGTTGAGCTCAGGAGCACCACTGCACCGATCTGCCCTATATCCTACTCCCAGTCTAAACACAGCCATAAGCCTCTTCCCTCCCTCTCTCCCAGAAAACCTGCCAATCACCAAAGTACCTTCTTGGCTGCAGATGAGGAATATGAACAGGGTGTTTTCCTTTCATTTTAAATAACCTTAAGACCACTGCAACAAAAACTTCAGAGCCTGAAGCATTTACTAGTATCTCAACCACCTCACAGCTAAGCTCCTATGCTAACACCTTGCCCACACTTTGAGGCGATGCTGCTGTTTTCTCCAGACCACAGCTGTCCTGGGATGAGCAATTCCATCCAAATATTGTTAAACTCACAAGAAACAGTGAGCACCCTCCCTTGGTAACACTGGCATTTGGCAGAATTAACCACCTGAAGCTCAGCAATGAAAAGCAGAAAATGGCTTTTGCATCACTTGTTCTACCAGTCAAATCTCCAACAGATGATCAAACTGATGCAACACCCTGCCTGGTGGGGCTTTTCCCAACACTTTCAGTGCAGAGTAGCAGAAACCCACATAACTGGTAACATCAACCCTTCATGAGTTCCACATTGCCAGCTATAAACAAAGTATCAGTAAAAAAAAAGGATGCTGCCCTGGAAAGGGAGATCAACACACAAGGAACCTCTGCCAAGGATGTAAGAAGGCAGATGAAACTATGACCAGGATTCATTCACACCCCAACACAACAGCTCATTTTGTTCCAAGGTCCACAACAGCAGGTGGGCTTTAAGCCTCCCAGCCCAGCAGAAATGGCTGGGGTGACCCTGTCCTGTTGGTAGTAAGAGCTGTTGTACCAGCTCAATATGTGCTTCAGAAGAGGTGGACTCGAGCAAAGATAAGAAGCGATCCACACCTGAGCTCCTTCTGCCACTCCTCCTCCTCTGCCTGGAGGCTGGGAGCAAGTTTTGTAAACCACTGCTCCCGCACATGCAAACCAGAGCAGATCAAGCATATGTTTATACGTATTTACACATTCTGTTTACAAAAGTCACAGGAATTAATAAGAGAAATAATTTCACCTGTCCGCAGGGGGTGGGGGCAGGGGAGAAAATACTGTAAATTCAGAAATAAGCACCATCTGTTCCTCCTGACTGCCCCGGCCCACCCTTCCAGCTCCGATGAGCTCTTTGAACCAGGCTTCAGCAACGCAGAACAGAGAGCTGCCTTCCACATCACCCTCACCTTCACACACACAGAGTAATTGCTCATTTTGCCAATAATCCATGCATGAAGCAGTGGGAATGAAAGCACCATACACATCCTGCCTGCAGAGGCAAACGGACAACATGGGCACACACATGCAGCTGCTTTCCAGCCCCCCCAAACACCTCATCTGTGAGCCTGAGACACTGCAATCTCTGCACAACCCCAGCATGTGCTGATGACTGTCCCTTGCAACGCAGCTGGTGAGATTTCAGCTTTCTGTGTTGCCTGAACTGCTGCAGAACCACAAGTACTACGTGGGGAAACACTTACTACTATAATCAAATCAGCCACAGAAACCTCAGCTGTATGTTAGACCTGTTCTTGGAGTTTAATATGTTGACATCCTGAACCATTAAAGATTGAAACAAATAAAGCTAGCAGTCCTCAGATTTTTACTATAACCACAAACTGTAGCTCTTAGATCAGTAGGGATCAAGACCAAAAAAAAGGACATGCCAATTTATCTAATAATCCATGTACCCCTCCAGTCTACTTTTCTTGAGATGTATTTCTACTACAATTTCTGCTTTACAAAACAGTAGAAAAAAGAAAACTGAGATCAGCTCGCCACTGACAGTAGAAAAAAACAGGCCAGGGAAGATGTGGTGGGGAGAAGGCTTCAGAATTATCCAAATGGGAAATCTCAGTTGAGGGGTTTTTCCTACCCACCTGCTTTTACTTTCATCCATTTTAAAGCTTCAAAGCTAAAAAAAACAAACAAAAAAAAAAAACAAAAAAAAAAAAAACAAAAAAAAAACCCAAGAGGGGTCAAGTTCATATATTCCTAACACTCGGTTGCGCAAAACTCACCTTGCATGTTACTCTATCATGTGTCAGAAGCAGTTCCTTGCTCTGGGGCACAACCACCACTGCTGCCTTTCAGACTTTGGTTTTAATAACCCGATACAGAGAACATGACAATTTACACCTTTCACTTATTACTACAGTTACTGCAATTGAAGTTTGCAGAGCACCCAAAGAGAGGGACGTTTGCAATTTCTTAACATGGCTTTGCAAACACCTAATTCATGAGATTACTTCTTGAAAGAAAGAAGTTCTGCAGAAAATATAAATTAACAAGAGTCTACAGACCTTCAACACAAGCACGTCCTACCACAAGGAACAGCAGGGGCAGCAAGACATCCCTCGATCCTACCCAGCATGTTCTCTGCACAACCACTGAGATGTTCCCAAGTTGCCAGCTACAGTAAATGAGTGAGACAGCAGAGAGCTCACCAGTTCAGCTTCCCCTTTATCTTCTTTCCTGTCACTCAGTGGTTTTTGTGAAGGCAGTATCTCTACGTTAAGTGGATGTAAGCACCCAAAACAGTGTATTTTGACAAGTTACCTTCTAACTGATGTTTAACAACCAGGAGCTCAGCAGTCCACTTTGTGATCTTTACCTGGAAAATCAAGATCGTCATGAGCAAGAAACCATACAAACCCCAAGAGGCACAACTGCACAGGGAGAAGTCCTCAACATGAACACCAATGCAGTGAGTTACTGTATTATTACATGAGCAAGTGCCATGAAGAGGGCTTGGAAGTTTTCAAAACCAGACGGGACAAAGTTCTGAATAACATGGTATAAATTCAACATCTATCCTGCTCCAAGCAGGAGTCTGGCCCGGAGTTGCTCCTGAGGAAGAGAAGCAGAACAGGATTGAGGTCCAGGCTTTACACAAATAAACTCAGACACCTCAATATACATGACTGACCTCCTATGACAGCCAATGGCACCCAAGTCAAAGCAGTCAGGAGACTGGAAAGCAGCCACCCTAACATTGACTCTAAGGCAGTCAGGTGAAGGAGTTTCAAGATTCACTGACTAAAAGCTACACCTAAGCCCCACATGGCCACATACCACTGGGAGGGGACCCAGCCCAAGTGAAATACCATGAACATATCACAGATGCAGACCTATGTGTGCTGCTGCTGCAGCCTTTGATACAGAAGACTGACCTCTCAGTACACACAGGGGTCCAAAAGGGCTTAGAAGCATGCAGAAAGGTTTCCTCATTTGGGCTGTTTTCCTTCACAGCACAGATTTGTTCAAGTCTGATTTTTACAGAAATTATCTGCAATGAGCAGGACTGCTGCTGAGCACCGCAGATGGGAACAGATGCTGCAGTCCTGCGCGCTGGCTCCACAGCCCTCAGCTAAGCCCTGCTGTACAAACCCAAACCCACACGTGCAGTCGGTCTGTGCACAGCGGACACGGTGGAGGCAAAGGTAGTGTCAGTCTCTGGCACAGTCCTCTCTGCAAACAGCATAAAGCTTTCTGCAGGAAAGTTACTAAGAAATCAGAAACCCTTTTAAGGAAACTGAAAGCTGGGGGCAGGGTGGGGGTGTGTGTGGGTGTGTGAAATGTTGCATGCAAGAACATTGTATTTTCTAATGTATTTTCAAACTACTACAAAATTGAAGTGATTTTCCACTACCTGCACAAAACGGGAGCAGAATACAACCCTGCTCTGTACCATTACCACAGGACAGGCAGCACACAGCACTGTAATTCTGCCTGAAACAGTTCAAGGAAACAGCCAAGGAAACAGTTGGTTACTAGAGAAGACATACCTACCAAACACACACACCACCGCACCCCCACAGCAGTAGCAAGGGAATGCGGCGATGAGCATATTTAAAGCCTTTATTAACAGAGCCAAGGGGAAGACAGTTCCGTTTCATAGCAGCCTCCAAGGTTTCAAAGTTTGTTTCTGTTCTTTTTTTGGGACAGAAACAAAATGTCCCTGACATTTTTCAGGAACAAAACTGTAATGTGTTATCAGAGCTGGAAATCACTACCTTAGCCCTTCCAGGGGCATCACTCCACAAGTAAGCTGGGTAGAGGTGCAAAATATTTCATACTCAAGAAAAATTATTTGGCACCTTCCCTACCAGTTCAGATCAAGAACTTGAAACCCTGTCTCTGCAATCCAGGCCCCTGCTTTAAAAAAACAAATACATAAAAATGTTACCAGGCTACAGTGTCCAGACCAGCTTCCCTTCCTAAAGCTTTAAAGCCCAAAGTGTTCCTGGTGATACACTGCTTTAAGTAAGAACGCCTATTTTGGCAAAACCTCATTTAGCTGAGGGCACTCAGCTCTTCAAGAGGTTAGAAAGGAAGCATCTAGCTGAGAGCCCCCAGCTATCTCTGCTCTCTGAAAAAAATCCTATTTCAGAGCAAACACTGCTGCAAATGAAGTTGTATGCACCACATTCAGAGGAATAAAGAAACTTCACTCTAAGCCCATGCCACTGCAGCAAGCATGAACGACAAAAGCCCCCCCCAGACAGCTGCTCCTCCTGGCACAAGCCCACATGGAGCAGCACAAGTGCATCACTCAGCAGCAGCTTCACAGAAGAGTCCCCCAACAGAATAATTTGGGCTTTTCTTTCCCAAAACAGAGCTCCTACTCCCAGCTCCACCATGATGTTGCTAACTTCTCCTTGCCCACACAGACCAAGTGTATCAGAGGGCTAAAAGCCATGTTGATGTCAAGTTATTAGATGGTCCTAAAGGCATCCCTTGCCCTAGCTCCTGCTAGAAGCTAAAACCCAAACCCAGCGCAATGTGCAGCAATGGAAAGATTTATATTTTTTTCACCCCCTAAAGGTTCACATGTCTACAAGAATGTCTCCAGGTTTCAGGCAACCCCAGGGAAGGCAAAAGAAGAGGGCTGCAGAGCTGTGATACTGTGTGAAAAGACCAGCCAGGTATTGCTGCCACCTCTGCTTCCCCCAGATTCCAGTGGGATTCCCAGTTCCTCAAGTCACAGGAAAAACCACTGCATTCACACAGGGACCAGAAGAGCTATATCTGCTGCAGTCTCCACACAGGGAACCCCATCTGTGCTTCTGACACCCAACATGAGCCCTGTTTCTTTGTGAGGCAGATCAACCACCGTTGTTGCCTGGATTTGATTTGTTGCCTGCAAGCCTCTGAGCGCTGTAATCCACACCACAACCAACGTATCTGTCCATTTTATCTTCTACTTCTCTGTCTGGCCACTAAACTTCTTTAGAGCAGGGACAGGCAATGGTCAATTCCTAATACATACACACTTCAAAGAGGGGTTCATAGACTACTGCTTATATTCTTTCCCTCTCGTTCAACCTTTGGTTGCATCACATTAAACTGCAGGTGGGATCCCCTCAATTGTCAATTAGTACTTACTAATATCATTTTCATGATCCAGCACAGAGTTTTGAAATACTATTTCACCTCAAAGGCAGCCTCAGTCAGAAAGGCCCACTGACAATCGGTGCCTGACAATTTCTACCTCTGTAAACCCTCACTTCAAGGGGCTATGCTGCACTTAGGGTATAACCAGACACAAAAAAAAATAGGAGAAGGAACTGGAGAAGGAACTGAATACCAGTTTGTTGTTTGTTGGTTTTTTTTTTTTAATGGGCTGTTGGTCCAGAAAGAAGAGGGAAGGAAAAAAAAGAATTCCCAGTGCTTTATTTTTGCACTCAAAGACAGGGGAGGAGAGGTTTCCCTCTGACACTTCCAAACTGATGTATTTTCAAAACCAAGAGACAAAAAAATCACATGCAGAGGTGTAGACAAGTGCCCTGCAGATCAGTGCAAAAACACTTTACTTCTAAGAGGCAGGACAAATACTTGAAAGCCAGGCTGAGTAAACAGGAACGCCGTAGACCCCAGAAACAATACAGTCAGGCTCCTTTTCTGGGTTTTACTACCGATTATTTCCCTGTGGTTTTGGAGAAAAATTCCTCTTCAGCAATCCTCTCAAAAAGCACATTAGCTCCCAGCAGTGTGATGAATATCACAGACTGGATGGGCTGGAGAGCAGGCCCTTGCGGCACTCACCCTGCAAGCCTCTGAACGCTGTAACCCACCAGCCAACTTCAGCAGGACAGACATCAGCAAGACAAATGGGGCTGTTCCCCAGAAAACTTCGGAAGGGGTACTCCAGCTAACAAGGGCCAGCACTTCTTATGTCATTATGAATAAAGTGAACCTAGTCTGGGGGATCTGGGTGCTTTTTGTTCAGGTGTGTATCACAGTGCTGGCAGCAGCTCAAAGACGACACCGTCCGCAAGCCTAGGAACAGGTTATAAGGAACTTCTTGCAGCACACTTGAACTTCTAACACCATGCAACTCAGGCACCAAGCCAGGCATGGTGGTTTTCCACTCACCAGGCACTCATAGCACAGACCTGCCTTGAGGTTTCAGGCTGGTCCGATACCATTTGCACCCTTTTCATATACATAATAAATTCTTGGAAGTACCCTTGAAAAGATCAGGTGCTGGAGCATCCCAGGTTGCTTTGTGTGTGGACCATGCACATCTGCCACACACCCGCTGGAAGCACTAACCCAGCTGATACTAGCCATTGGGTGTGCTGCACAGTCCTGCCTGAAGGGCAGATACCTACAGACTTGGTGGGTCACATACTTCCTTGTGTTGAGCATTCCTTCTAGTCAGCAGCATTTGATTTTGGGAAAAACATCAGTAAATGGAAGAGGAAGGCATGAAGACCAGCTTGGCTTTTCCTATCACTTTTGCAGGAGAAGCCACATCATTTGACACCGTTGTTAAAATCCAGGCACTAGCAGCCAGGTGATAATCAGTAATCTCTGTGTCTGCAGGTTTTCTGTTTGGTTTTTTGTTGTTTTTTTTTTAAATAAGTTTTAGATCAGAAGTTTGACTAGCTAAAATACTGGGGGTGGGGAGCGTGATTTATTGGGATTTCTTAAAAGCAAAATAATTATATGCAAAATACTGGAAATAAACACAGAAAAACCCTAGATCTCTTTCACAGATTTTCATCACACTCTACAATTCCACCCCCCATGCAGTTGTGCATCACACAACAAAAGCAAAGAACAATTCTGTGGACATTCCCAAGCTGGTACAAAGCCACAAGCAGGAAGTGGCTCTGAAATACAGAGGTTTAGCAGAAAATAATGAGAAACCACAGAGGAAAGGCCTCGCACGAGAGGCGAGACAAACGTGACGCTGAAAACCAAGCAGCTGCAACAGCTCAACCACTTCGAGCTTCAATTTCTTGCATGACAGTGGAAAAGGCAGTGAGGAATACAAAAGCAGTAGAAGCAAACATGAGAGGAGGAAAAAAAACAACCCTGAAACTAAGAACCTTTTTCCCCTCAACAGCTAAGTAGCTAAAGCTTTCTGTACCAACCTGACAAGAAAGTTCCCAGGGAAAAAGCAAGCTGCCAGCTATATTCCCAAATTTAGCACAGAAATGTTGTGACCTATGACAGTAAATATTTCCTAACTTAAAATCACAAGTATAAATAGAAAATCAAAAAAAAAAAAAAGAGACTTATAGAAGCACACTGCTCATTTGAACTCAAAAAAAGCCTCAAAGCATAATAGCATTTTCTCACAAAAAAAAAATTCTGTAGTCTCCAGTATATTTTATACTTAAAGGAAGTTGAAAACTACTACTGTTCTTCAACGAAAAACCTCCAGAAATAATAAAATAATTTGCCAAAAAATACAACATTAATTTATGAAGATAGAAAGTAAATGTATGCACTTGCTCTGAACATGTTTTAGCTGCGCACCATGTGAAGTTGCAGGGTGGCTACTCCCCACACACTCTAGCCCCAGCACTACCACGTACCTACCAGGTCCAAGCAATACATTTTTGCATGCTGGAATAAAGGCACAACCAGTAAGTGACATGACGTGATCTGGCTATTTTTACAAAGTTTTTAATATACACTTTTTAGGATCTCTTTATATTATTATGACCATCTATTGCACAAGTGACAAAGCTGCATAGAAAGCAGCATCCTCCCGATGATGCATGATCTGATTTTGGGATCATTCCAAGTCTGAGTGAGGAAGCACCATTACTTGCTCATTATCAAAATACACATTCCCCTGCTGAGCTGGGTCTTGAAGATTAGATGATCCTACTAAATTAGGGGGAATACTAATTACGTGAGGAAGAGAGGAAGGAAAATCACAAAACTGTGCAGTACAGAGGGAGAAAAAAGGGAGTAATCACTATGTTGCAAAAAGCTGAAATTCAGAACCTTCCCTTATTTCAACCATTTTAGGAAAGTTAAAAAAAAAAACAAACAAACCTCCAAAAAAACCCCACAACCCCACAGCTTTTTACCTTTCCTTTACATTAGTCCTATGTCCCAGTTTCCCACAGAACTGTGGTTCCACACAAGTTACAGATTACTTTCACAGCTGCACAAAAAACAGTCAGATACAGAATACCACCTCGCAAGCATTGTGCAGGCTTGAGATAAGCCTGTGGATCTGCTAACACCATCAGCAATGGCACAGTAAAATCTGTGTGGTCACCATTAGATTTCAGTGATAACAAAATGCAGATACCAACAGCTAACTGCTGCTACTATAAAGAAGCCAACTTGAGATGGAGAGCTCAGGAAATTGCTCTCCATCATTTCATGCACTATTTACATTTGGAAGCTCGTCCCTGCAAGCACGATGGCCAGAGATGCTCATGGTTTAGGTTTATGTTTGGAGGCACAGCTCCATAGTTACAGAATCCCACCAAATAAGGGCCTGAGTGCCTCTGTCTTCTCTTCTGAAAGCCTGCCTTTGGTTTGGGACAAGCTCAGTGAAGTTAGGGGTCCTGAAAAAAATCATTTGGTTTTTACAATGGTTACAACTACTGGGGAGAGGGAAATTGCAGAAACTTATTTGCTACATGGTACAAATCAGTACAGTGTCATTCCTTCCTCTGTATCATCACTTGTGCTTTATTCCCTTATATATATGTGCTTGCCTGCACAGCGGTGAGACAAGGAAAAAAGGATTTTTAGTATATAAAAGAGTTGTACCGGAAAGCAAATGGCTTATTTCAGGTTCTTTCACCAACTAGCTTTGCAGTTGGTGCCTCTTAATTACAAAAGGCACCAGTTCTTCAGAAATCCCAAGCTCAGTCTATTACTTGCAATAATCGCACTACCTCGTGAATGGTGTCACACTGAAAACCTGATTTATCCCAAAGACAGTCTCTTCTTCGCTCAGAAAAGCAGCTCCTCATGTAGGGTCAAGAGGACATCAGAGAGCAACCCCTTCCAAAATCTGGTGCTTCTTAAAATACAAGGCGTGCTTCAGCTTCCAGCAAACCTGTCAACACCAACACAATGGCCCTGCCTTGAGCACTTCTATTTTTAACATTTTCCATCCATGCAAAGGACATCTATTTAATAAACCTAAAGAAAGCATAACAAAAAAGAAAGAGTTGAACAAAACTTGTTTCAGGGCCAGCCTGATTTACATGAGCACAAGCTATAACCTCAGACGGCCTCAACGTATAGCAGGGATTACCTAACTGCCAGTGTATACCAGCCTCAGAGACAGGGGAGGTGCTGAGAACTGATGCCTAATCACCTCGGAGCAAGGCAGCACACGACAGTTGAATCTGATGCAAATGTTGATGCACGATACGCTTGTGTCACACAAGTGAGTGCCATCTGGTATGGCTGCCATGAAAAGTAGATGCTACAAAGCATAAAGATGACCTTAAATAGCTCATTATTCATTAGATGTATCTGATCCCTTTAATTTTCTTTAGGATGCCTAGGATCGCACTGTAAATCCAAGTACTCACAGTGTGCCTTAAAACCCCCCTGGACTGTGTACATGTGTGCACACTATCTTTAGCAAACAAGCCTTTGCTTGCCTTGCTGGCAGGATTTGTCTTGCATTCAGGCTGAAGACACCCTGCTCCACAACGGTCACAAACTTGCTGCGCTGGAAGGAAACTGTGTTTAGCATCAGAAATAAAGTGACCCGAGGTTCTCCAGTCTCCCTCCCTGCAGAGAGGGCTGAGTACTCCAAAACCCCCAGCAGGATTCTGTGACTTACATACCCCAGTGACTTCATGCTACTTCTGAAACCAAGCCCATTTTGGACAGCTTTCTAGCATTATCTGGGGAGCAGGGAGTTGACCATTCACCACCTTTCCCCCAAATAGGAGGGGAGGGGAAAGGATGAAATTGCACCACAAAACTGTGTCTGTGCTTGCAAAGGAGCTTTCAGTGACCTGACAGAACAGCATCTGTCCCTATGCTCTACTTTCAGGCATCACTACCCATACATCCCTTACAGGGATAAAACAAAAGACCTCGGTGCATCCTCTGCCCAAGCACCTTCACAACCCCCCACCAGTGATCACCAAACCTCTTCCCAGCACATCAGAGGCAGCTCCAGGCCAGCAGATGGGCTGGATCCTTCCAGCAAGAGTCGCCTGGGCAGGAACTGCTGCATACCCATGCAAAAATGCATCGCTCTAGGGGTTTTCTTGCTCATCTTTATCTCTGTGTGGGCAGGACACATACTAATGGGAGAATTCAGTGAGAAAAGCCCTCAAGTATGCTAAACTCGTTTTCCATTCCTCCAGGAACCTGCAGATTAAGCAAGTAGGTGAAAGTTGCATTAAAAAAACCACTCCTTAGGACTAAGGAATACAGTTCATTTGCAGGACCAAAGAGCACTTATTTTGTGCCCATAAACAAAAGGCATAACTATTCTTGTGTCTATATTCTACAAAGATTTATAACCATTTATTACCTGACTGTTCACTGGAACAGCAGCTCTACAAGCTCTGTAGAGGTGGCAGGTGACTTGCGGGAAAACCTCCCAGGAGACACACACGCCAATTTCTCACCTCTTAGGAAGCTTTGCCGATGCAACATCAGCCCAGCCAACCTGACATGTGAATCACAATTCTGCAGGAGCTGTTCTAGTGATTAACCCAAATCTCAGAGACTCTTCAGCCTCGTTCTCTCCTTCAGCATACATTTAACTCTTAAATATGCCATGAATATCAGCAGCACAAGGGTCTTTTATGAGCTTTACCTCATCTATCGCTTCGCTATGGGAACTCCAAGCCCACAAAGAGAAAAGCAAGTCATTATGGTATTATTAATTCTAAAATGAGTAAGCCTACAAATTGGATTGCACAGGGATATACCATCTCAATCTTCAGCATCATTTATGAAAGTTAGTTTCATAATATTTTTTTAGCCATTCTTTGTGATGAAAAGCTTTTTAAAAAGACAAACAAGTTAATTGTTTATCAAGTGATTCTTCCACTCTAGATCAATCTGTTGACCTTCAATCTGCTTCCAGAATAGTCAAGCAGCTGCATAAACAACAGTTTGTCCACTTATTTTAATGGATTATTAATTTAAAAAAATATATATCTCATTATTACTGCTTATGCAAAGTCAGCTAAAACAAGCTAGGACAGCTGAATCTCTAAATAAAGAAGTTTTGCATAAACTGAATTCTTGTAGAGTTTAACTTACATACATGAATGTCTTCTCTATGAAAATTCTGCCTCAGAAATACTCTAATCTCTCTTGATCTTTTTCTCCAGTTTCTTACTTCAACCAATGACCTGCATCCACGTCCAAGGCACAAAAGTGGAAATTTCAAATTGCTCATTTCCTTCCTTATACAAGTCTCAACTTTCAAAGCTCACAGTAGCTTCCCATAATCTGAAGTCCTCACTTTGACTTCAACTTATCACAAAAGTCCTTTGAAAAAAGAAAAAAAGTTTTAGGGTGTTCTCAAAATTGGCTGCAGCTGATATAAGTGAGTTCCCCCATCCCCCAGCTCTGCATCCCCAGTGCCTCCTTCCCACCAGCCAGCACTTACATGACCGCAGGCACATCCCAGTATCACCGAGGCCACCAAAAGGTTATCTTTCCATCAAATTAGCCGCTGGGTCTTAATCAAGCAAGTTAATACAACCAGCCAAGGGCTGTGTGTCTCCTTGCCCCCAGCTGCTGTGAAGTGGGCAGGGCTGAGAGAAGCTAGTGTACCCTGAAAGACTACAAAGCCACACCTTCATTCCTTGCTTCACAAATTTTAAGCACCCCACCGAGCCACAGGACCCCTATTCCACAAGGACACTGTGCAACTCACACACAAAACGCTTCTGCCTTGCAATCTGTTGTCAGAGCAACTCAACACAAAACACATGATACCAGCATGAAAGGCTTGGGACGGGTGGAGGGGGAAAGGGGAGCAGTACATGCACAAGCAAAATGGTATAGAGATACAGAGCTAGGATTTGATCACACCTTGACTGCTGTCTGTTAGTCAAGCCCAGAACAGAGAGATCGAGCTTCCTACAGCTCATCCTCATGGTTTATGCTTCATTCTGGACAATCACAGAAAGGTTTAGGTGAGAAGGGACCTTTAAAGATCGTTTAGTCCCAACCTCCTGCCATGAGCAGCGACATCTTCAGCTAGAACAGGTTGCTCTGAGCCCCGTCCAACTTGACAGTGAATGTTTCCAGAGTTGGGGCATCTACCACATCTCTGGGCAACCTGTGCCAGTGTTTCACCACCCTCATTATAAGAAAAATTTCTTTCATCTACTCTGAATCTACCTTCATTTAGTTTAAAACCACTATACCCTGTCCTATCGCTCCAGGCCCTGCTAAAAAGTCTGTCCCCATCTTTCTTATAAACCCCTTTTAGGTTTATAAGGAAGTTGTTTAATGATGATTTGGCTGGTAATGACAATTTACCGTGGTAACATTCTTCAAAGAAACAGGCATGGTAGATAGAAGATGCTGCAGGAATGCCTTACCAATTATTTATTAATCCCTTTTAAACTGCTGGTTTAGAATGACCAGTAATCTTTTCCAACAAGGTAAGAATCCTCCCTTTCAAAATCTTTAAACATGTCTGCCTCAGGGATGGGGAGGGAAAAAAAAAAAAAAAAAAAAGCACACTGAGCTAGGAGTTGCACACTTAACTACAAATGCTTGTTTACACTTTAAAGCAAATCTCTGCTACCAGAACTTAATTAATCATTAAATCCATGATAGAAAGAGTATGATGTTCCACTCCACAATATGCAAAACCATCATCCCTTGTCCCAGAGGCTCTTGTCCTTCCATCTCAGCAAGCAGATGCAAGAATAAAGAAGGGGTCTTAGCATCTACCGCAAGAAGCAGGACAGTCAGAAAGCCACTACAATTTTTTTTAATTCCCCCCCCCTAAAAAGTAGTGAGACTGTCCTTATTTTGGACCTGGTGAGATACCTTATAGTACCACCTGAAGCAAATGCCATTTCTTTCCCAAGGGTAGCCAAGCACCCAATAACTTGATGAGTAACTGCTATGGTACTCACAGGCTCCATGCCTACTTTCTGCAATGCATTACCTTTTCTGCTGAGTGACCTGTGCTAAAACCTGGCTTTAAAACACCAGCAGGAAAACAGCAAAACTAATAGATTTCAACTGTATGTTTTAAGACAAGCTACCCTTGAGAAGCCAGCACAGCTAGCTGAACAAAGCAAGCATTTCTGCAGACCACATATTGCTACAGGAGCACACTCTCCATTTGGATTTTGGACAATTACCAGCAAATTTCTTAAGCAAGTCTGGACACGCGTCACTCCTCAGAGGGGGGCAATAAAAAAAGTTTTCCCCTGTTACGCTAATTACACACAGAGATCAGAGGTGTGACCCAGCACTCTACACTTTCACATCCTCCACAGGTCCAATGGCAACACCAACTCATTTACTTGAGGTTTCTTCCACCTGGTCTCTCGTGGTTTCCTGAAATCCATAAGCAGCTTTCTGCAGCCAGGAAGGAAGCAGCAGGGATGCCAAGCATGGGATGCCCAGACCAAACAGCTGTGTGTTCGAAGGAAGGACAAAAGCCAGCAGGGCTGCCAGCACTGCTGTGAATTTCAAAGACTCACACAATTTAGCCAGGCACAGTTTAAACTTTCTGTTACACAGTGCTAATGGCACAGGTTAATGACTCCAAACTCTATTCCTTTTGCTGAACCACATCTCTTGTGAACATCATCCCACTGTTTTCAAGTTAATGTTGACTTTTCCGGGGTGGGAGCAATTAAAAAAAAAAGTTAAAAAAAGCAGGATTTGGGGGACAGAAAGGCTGAGAGACAGGATACTTCCCATCTGCCAGAGCAGCATGTTTAGTTTCTACCATACAGTTCACAAAAGAACATGCCATAGCCCTGGTGTTGCAACACAGGCCAAACAGATGACATGAAAAAAGGTGATTAACTCACTGACAAATTAACAAGGAGACATATTTATTACAGGGTTTTGCAACTGGAAGAATTAAGATTCCTATAAAAAAATGTAGCCTTTTCCATGTAACAGCTAGTGACACTGTCCAGGCAAAGATCAGTGTCAGCAGCCCAGAACATAGCACAGCTGTAACCACGCATCCAAACACTTTGTTAATTAACCATCAATTTGGTAAATAAGAAAAGAGAACAGCCAAGCACACCAGAAAACCAGTCCAGTTCCTTCCGTGACACAAATAAGAGCACAAATAAGAGCTTTAACCAAAGCTTTCAACCTCTGCTGACAACTGCAGTACTGATGAGCAGCCAGTGCTGCAGCTGCACCACAGCTGCTCCACAGCTGCTCCAGGCATTTTCAGACACCATGGGTAGGTGCTATGAATGAGCAGTAAAACATTACTTGTCACCAAAAACCCCGGGACTGTTACTGCCATCTTTCTGCTTGAGCTTGCAGAGAATCAAAACACAGAAAGGCACCAAAACCGACTTTGGGCATCTTCTGATGTCCTTCCCCAGTGCCACCCATGTACATTCAGAGCCACAGACAAAACACATTTCTCTAGAGATTTCTAAATATATCTGTGGATACCAAATTAAAAGTCTTTTAAGAGAGCCTCTTGGATAGTTTTTTCATTAAATTGTGTGTTCTGCACCCAAAGACCAGTGGCAGTCTGCCAAAGAATGGAGAGAACCAGCCTGGAGTGCAAGGGGTATGCCATGTTCAAGATTTACAACCTTTACAGCATTTCCAAGCAAGTTATGGACTTCTCAGGGCACAGCTCCTATGTCTTACAAGGAATGGAAGTACAGAAACATAAGGCTAGAAAGAAACCTGTGGCAGAGAAAATACACCTTAAGCTCACCAAACCCTGTAATTGCTATCCCTTGCCTGCTTGTCAGGGATAGACGAGCAATCTTGTCTCATCCCTCAGCCTTTCAGCCAGATGCTCACTCATCATCTACGTTGGTGACTTCTAGCAACTTCTTCTTCACCCAATAGCCTTGACACTCTGATTTAAAGAAATTTAATTCTGGAAAAGGAAAAAGACGTTATTGGTTCCTGCCTTTTTTGGACAAGGACAAGCAAGACTTAAGTCACTTGCAAGGGACCTGTGGTTTCAGAGCTGTAGTTCTGTTTCCTAGAGTTATTTACCAAGATTGGAAATAGCAATCCTTCAAGAAAACCCCAAGCTTCCCTTCCTAACCACAAGCCAGGGACTCTGACACTGCAACAACCTACTTGCAATGTTTTCAGACAAACTGCCAAAAAGAAACAGACATTATATGCATACTTTCTCACAGTAGTTATGTTAAAAGTAAAGAAGGCGCTTATTTCCTACAAGTGCTCTGAAGCCTTTGGAAAAGCTCATCTCTGCATCATTACTTCCAAAATAATCCACACTTTGTTCCATAAGTAACTCGGGTTTAGCTGCCTCAACGCTGGAGGTACCAGGGATGGCCCTGCTTGCTCCCCTGCAACCGGGAGGGTGTGAGAAAGGGGCAGCACACACGCAGGGATGTATGCCGAGTCACTCTGCTTAGAAAGCAGAAGAGCGGTGACTCGTGTAATGCTGGTAATTTAATCAGTTAACTCATGCCTGCAGAGCATGGATAGAGGGGACTGAAAAGCCATCCCAGTCCTGAGCACCCTTCTCATCTGCACCAGCTATCCCAGCAGAGGGGGGACAGGAGAAGGAGCAGGCTGGGAGGCAAAGTAGGGAGAAAAGTAGATTTCATTAAATAGACACTGCATAAAGGCAAGACCTCGCTTTATTTGGAGTTCACATTTCACTCTGGCAGCAGTAGCAGCAGCCCCTGCAGCAGCTGCCCCATCCCTGTTTGTATCTTCTTCATAACCCTGCTGGGAATCAACAGTGGAAAACATGAGTTCTTTCAGACAAAAAAAAAATGGCTTCAACTCAGGAAAACCTATCCTTCAATAAAAGGGCTTCCCTTTGATCCCAAACCCTAACGTGTGCAAGAGGACGAGCTACAGAACAATATTAAGCATTTAACAATTTTGAACATCCGTTGTACTTATCTGAGTATTGCCAAAGTCTGACCAAAACGAAACCACCAGCCTCTTGTCCGAAGACACGTACAAAGCAGCGAGCATAGGAGGGCAGCAGCCATGCTACCCACGCAGGCTGAGAGGCTACTACTGGGACCAGAACCACAGGGACATCTCAATTCAACAACCCCATCCCAGGGAGCAGAGGGAACCTTCCCAAACTGGACAGCCCAGGAACATCTCGGTACCAAGAGAACAGGAGCAGGAGGGAGGTGAAGCCCAGGCAGGCTGCAAGGTGCTTCAGAAAGGAGAAGAAAGGGAGAGGGGTCAGAAAACACAAGTAAAGCAAACAGGAGGTCTGCAAGCTTAGAGCAACCACTGCCTTAAGCATCAGCTTCTTAACTAGTCCATCCAGAAGCCGATTCAGTCTTGAGAATTACTCCGGACAGGACAGCAGGACCCACGAGACCCATGAAAGCAGCTACTGAAAGTGGAGAAAGCAGCAGCTGGAAGGAAAGCATCAGCTGCTCTGACAAAAGTAGGTTGCTGGGCCAACCCCTGCACCCCTACCGCTACAGCCAGGAGGCAGGGCAGATGGAGACACTCCAGATCCCCACAAATAAACCACAGTTTTCTCAGAAGCTGGAAGGCGAGGGCAGCAGGCAGGGCAGCCCATCCACAGCTGCTCCCCAGGGATCAGCCCCACATGCTGCCGGGAAGAAAATCCCACTGCAAAATCTCACCGGATGGGAGCATGTAAAGGACTGCAGATGAAAGGGCTATAAATAATCATCATGATCAGAAGTGCACCACAGAAGTCTTAGGACAAGAACATTTCCTTTTTACTCAGTCAAGCAGTCCCACTTAACACTTTGATACCAAGCAGCATCTGATGGTAGTTTTTCCAGAAGGGACTGATTTTTACTCTGCCAACCTTAGTAAGAGATACTCCAACACAAAGTGCTCCTTTCAAAGTATGTAGCTTATACTCCACAACCTTGTAAGCACAGCATTAGAAAGCACCAAGAAAACTGCCCATCTATCCCTCTTAATGAGGCTCAATGCAACCATTTGCTATAAAGAATCTGAGACACATTATCTTCTAATGAGAAGATTAGACAGATTCACTTTCCTGAAACAAAATACACAAGAAAGAAAATATTAAAAAAAAAAAAAAACCACACACAACCGTTTTGGATCCTTGATATCCCACCCATCCACCCCAAAATAAACAAAAAACCCCACAGACCAAGTGCAACATGCTGCACAAGCAGCAGCTCACAGCAGTGGGAACAAGGTCCTTCCTGATACCCAGTAGGTTGAGCTATAAAGCAGACCCTGAAAACTCAAAACATGAAAGCAGTGTTGCTTAGAACTGGGCTGGTGCCAACCCCAAAATCTGCAGTGCTCCCTTGGCCCTGGAGCACCTGAGAGAACGAGCATTTCAGGCAACCCATGGGCTATTACATGGAATCAGCCACTGGCCACTTGAACACACAGGTGCTGGGGAAGAACAGCCCCTGTTACCAAGCAGGTTTTGATGTTTGGTAGATTTTTAGGGGGTTTTGGTGGTTGCTTTTTTTTTTTTAAAAAAAAACCCAACCAACCAAACAAAAAAAAAACCCAAACCAAAAAAAACCCCACACAACTCCCTAGACATAGCTGATCTTTCTGTTGCAAAGGCCGCTACCAATGCAAGGGCCAAGTCTTCCTCCTTTCAACTTCAGGCCATTGATAGGGGTCAGCTGCCAGTCCTGATGCCATTTAACAGTTCTGCACCCTGATCTTCCCACATCTCAAGATTCAACAGAATTACCTCGTCCTCCTGTAAAACACAGAAGCCACTACAAAGCCAAGTCAGGTAAGTAGTTCTCCAAGCATACCAAACTCTGCAACAGACTAGAACGTTCAGAAAGCTGACCCAAGAACCCACAAATGCTGGATCTTTGCAAGTTCTCAACAGATAGTCTCTAAAAATGCCTTAAAATCTTCCCCTTCCCCCACAAAAAAAAAGAAACCCCCAAACCAACTGAACAAAGAAGCCCTCAAGCTACCTGGAAGTCTACCTCCCATGTACAAGATGGTACTAGCTTACCTACCAAAGAAAAAAAATCCAATAATAGTTTTTGGATACTATTTCTAAAAGAGGAAATTTTGAAATTCTCCATTACTGAACACAGCTGTGTTGTGTCAGAACTGCAGGCATGATTACCAGTGGAAACAGCTCTTTGATGACTATCACACTGGAATATCTAAAACAAGTAGAAGCATGGAAACCAGAAGTGCTTTGCCACCCAGTTTCAAAACAAAATGCTGAAGATCACTGAATAATATATAAGGGGGTTGGCTGAGGTTTGGTTTGGGTTTTTTGTTGGGGTTTCCCCCCCCAAAAAAAATAATCTCTCAAATAGGCTGGACTGGGGGGAGAGATTAAAGACTGAGGCTCATTTGTTTTCTTTAAACTGAAATAAAATTACCTTGCCATTTCAGATACTTTTTACAGGCGATGAGTTTTCACCATTTTCCAAGCTTTTACATCCGATAAATTCTGAGAAATCATTGTGTCTTACCCCAAAAGCACCTAACACACCCCACAAAGGCTTACAGCAGCTTGCACCTGCAGTCTGGCAGACTACAAAAGGCTGGCTCTCCTCTCAGCATTCCCAGTCCCATTTGACAACTGTAAGTGCCTACTAGTAGACACTCTCTAATCTCACAGTGCAGTTGCTTCATTAGCAGCTGTCCTAAACCTCTCGTCAATGCTGACGTGACAGTCAACATCGCCATACTACCAGCAAGCTGCTAAAAACACGACATTACTCAAGGGATGCTACAGAGAGCAATCCCAAGCACATCCTTTGCAGATGGTTTAGTATTAGGAGATTGTCCTAGTATTACAAAGAGCTTTAAACACAGCTAGTGATGCCACAGGTCCTCCACACCAGGATCCACATTCATCCCTCATTTAAAGACTGTAAAGCTTAGTTTGAGACACACAGGGCTACTCTGCACCTGGGGGGGACCCCAATATACTCCTGTTTGCATGGCAGTACAACATACCCAGCAAGAGTTTTTTGCAGAAATACTTCATTTTCTTATCAAAACACACTGTGGTAGCCACCAATAATCAAGATTTCATGGTTAAGTGACATGCAAAAGCAGGCTGAAACAGCTCCTCTCAGACAGGAGCTTACAAGAGGGTCTGCAGCCCCAGGCTGAGCTCCTGCAAGTTATTATGAACCAGAGACAGTGACGTTAGATGCAACTAGTTCAATTTAACACACCAGACCTCATGTCCCAGCTAACCCACAGGTACAAAAAAGAACCAGACAGTGAACCTGCACGAAATCACTCAGCACTGCAGTCACTGGTGATGGCAAGTGATGAATTAAGGCCCTGAGGACACAAGCGGGAGGTCTCAGTCTGACAAAGTTTGCATGATTAAGGACACACTCACAGTCGTGTTTTTAAGAATTATGGTGAAGTAGAGATCCAGATTTCCCATCCTATCCTTCTGCGCTGGAAATTGTTTTCTCTACATGTTTGCAGAGCAATCCCGTTTTTCATTTCCGTGGGAAGTGGCAGCCTCAGATTTTCACTTGCAGAGTCAAAGAGGTTGCGAGAGCCTCCTGAAGCCTCGGGCTGCAAGAGAAATGCTACTGAATAAGCCAGAGATTTTTCAGCAAGCTAACCATTCTGAGCAGCAAACGACAGTTTCCAAGATTTAAACCTACAAAGGCAACTATTTGACTGTGTCAAAACCAGTGATTAATCCTCCTAGCAACTCAGGGCAAGCGCCACAAATAGCAGCTGTTTTTGCAGCAAAATACCACACAAACTCAGCTCTCTCCATCCCCCAAAATAAGTGCTCTGCCACGTACAGTACTCCCAAAGACGTCACGCAGTGGCATCAGCACCCCAAGAAAGATGCAGGACAGAGGAACTGGAGAAAACCTGGGAATTTAAAGGGTATGCGGGAAGTGATAAAGAGCTTTAAAGCAACTTTATATAACCGCACTGAACAACTGCTGGCCATTAAAAGCCCTGATCTCTTAACTACTCATGTTGAAACCTGCAAATTGTAAATTAAGCTTCTGCGAAACCAACTAAAATAAAGTCTCCCCCAGGGCTCCACAAATACCACCGCGAAGCCACTGTGGCGCAGGGCCGGCCCTTCCCAGCCTTGGCTCAACACGCCTGTGAGGGCTTCCCGGCGCACCCTGTAACGCCAGCCTAAGTGCCGGAAACACTCTCCCAAAGCATTAATTACCATTTCTCAAGAGTTTTCAAATTGCAGCTATGCTATGCAAAACTTCACGTGCGTTCGTCCTGCTTGCTCGCCGTTGGTTTCACGGTGTTTCCCTTGGAAGGCAATGAACCGCAGCCTCGTAAAGTTTTAATAGGATAACCAGCAAATCAAGGGCATCGCTCTGCTGCACTAAGTAAAACAAAGCAACTGATTGCATCCCAGCAGCATAAACTAGGTACTTAAGGCACATTTTATAGCCCTCGCTTAGAAGAAGAAAAAAAAAAAAAAAAAAAGAAGCTGCTTTTCTGTACTAAAGAAAAAAAAAATCTCATCTGCTACAAACAACTGGCAAATCACACCGAGGCTGAACGTAAGAACTGGCATCTTGCCTCGGTTGCCTTGTAAATCCCTTCAAATGGCAGTCATACCCCAAACTACACTTTGCAGACAGAGTATATATAACCAAGCATCATCGCTCTCCTCAAAGCCAAATAAAGGACTGAGCAGTTAGAAAAGGAGGACGTGAAAGAGACAGGCAATTAATTTCTCCTAACCACCAAAAACAGCTTTTACAAGTCTTTCTTTTATACATACAAGATACCATCCCTCTGGGTGACACGGGTTTCTAAGCTGGTCTACAGCAGGGATTTCAGAAGAATTCAAGATCAGGAACACTCAGCTCTAACCACAGTCCATGCCCACAGACACAGCCGACGTGTTTTTAACAAAGGCAACCAGCAATTTCATTTTTCTTCTTGAAAAGCAGGCTAGCAGAAAGCTGCCTTCCAGCACCAAACACCAGCTCCTCTTCCCAGGCAATGATAGAAGTAGGAATTGGTCCTTCCTGCCTACAAGGTATCCCTGAATTCACAGCTGAGGCCACCAGCATCATCAGTCAAGCACATCTCCTGGGCACTGTCCCTGCTGAGATGCAGTGGGGACTCACCCGCACTGGGAAAGCCAGACCAGACTGCTCCTAGCTTGCAGGGTGTTGATAACAGCACAGCTGCTCTCAGCAGAGGTGGGGCCACCCCACAACCACCAAAGAGCCACCAGCGTGCTGAGGATGCTGCCTCTTTGTCCGAGGAACAAAACACCGGGATCATGGTAGCTGAAATCAAGCAAAAGTGGTGGGGAAAAAAATGAAAGATGCCTCTAGCAGGGCCAGCTGGGAAGAGAACAGGGAGGCACATGTAAAAGTGGGTTTTAAAAGGTGTGGAAACAACAGAAAGCACAGCAAAATTAGAGCTGCAGAAGGAAGAAGTGAGAATCTGCTCTGAAAAAAAAGAGATACATCTGAAAAAATACAAGCCCTTGCTTAACACCACCTAGTACCAAAAATACTCCATGCTATTTCTTCTCCCCTTCTTTGAATGTTCAAAGGAGCATCTTTAACACACGGCTTTGTTTTGGTGCATTAGGGGTCTAAATAGCAAAGCTGTGCTAGAACATATGCATACAAAGCGTTGGGGAGATGCCAGAACTATCCCAATGCTCCCAGCAGAAGCAAACAGCACAGACTGTAAAAATAACGTGACATTCTGGCTTCAAAAAACGCAGACAACTATCTACATACTGTAATGCCTCGGCTGCCATCTTCTATTTAAAAGCTGGCACCACTGCCGCATAGTCCCTTATTCCTGGAATATATGGGAACATGGCGGGAAGGTAGTGCTGGGGGGCGGGGGGGGAAACAAAAGACTGGTTGGATCAAGTCAAAATTACAAGTAATTCAACCTGAGGAACTGGAAAACAGAGGAAGCAAAAGGATACTTTTAAGATAAGTGGAAGAAAGGACACAGCAGCGCTCCCCCCTGCTCTTGCCCACTAACCTAATTACCCAGACACCACCCTGGGAATGGGTTCAACTTCCCCCTTCTCCTGATTCACAGCTGCAGACTCATGTCTCCAAGCCTCTCCAGGGAGGCCTCTTACTTAGGAGGTCTTAATACCCTCTCATACAAAGAGAAACAGCTTTTATAACTCCAGATGTTCCTTGTGCAGGGACTGGTAATTACCCCAACTCCGCTCTCCCCAGGGAACACCCTAACTTCTGGGCACGTATTTCCTCTCCAAACACTCCCAGGGATCCAAGCCCTTAACTCGGCAACAGTGATCTGCGCTGTCTAGTCCCCAAACCAAAGTTTTTTTTAACTTGTTTCAAACCACAAGTTGTAAGATTCAAAGAAACCCAAATTCACATGTTGGCAACAGGCCCACAGCTCTTACTGACCTTTTGCAGGTTCCTCCAAAACATTACTCTGATCTACACTGACTTAACATCACCGGATGTTAATTGAGACATCCTAAACTACCGAAAACTCAGTGCAGGGCGGCATTTACAGGCTGAAAGTCTGGAGCCGATGCTGCCAGTCCTGAACGGGTGCAAAGCAGCACTAACCATTCAGGATACCAGTGCCTTTAGAAATAAAGGCAACTGCAGCATCAAACAAGGATACGGGTTTGAGCACACAGGCTAATCCTCAAAGATCTTGCAGAACTAACTGCATAAAGGGGCTTTGTGTCCCAGAATGCATTTACGTCCTACCAAGTACAGAAATACTTGTTAAGCTCTTTGCCTCTTCTCTTACTGAGGTCAATAATTAAGTGTCCTGCAGACCATGGTGCGCCATGGGGAATGGCCCTCAGGCACGCAGAATCCAAATGCTGCGGCACCCAACAGCTCATGCAAACAAAGATGGTTTCAGGAGTTCACAGAAGCAGAGCAGAGCAATGCTGCAGAGGAGTTTGGGGCATTGGAGATGCCCCAAATGGCACTTTATGGTACTCAACAGTTCTTCAGCCTGCAATGAACACAGCAACGCATACAAAGTCATATAGGAATGTCTACTGCTCGCACAGCATATGCACAGATAGTTTTAAGACAACTAGCAGCAAAGCATTAAGCTAAGTCCCACCACCACTACCATGACAGTAACAAGCTTCTGATCCTCCAAAGGCTTTTACACTACAAATACACCACCCAAAAACCTAACTCAGGACAGGAGGGAAACAAATGGGAAAAAAACCCATCAAATATCTGAATGTCACACAGCTTCTGCTTAAAAGTTATACTCCAGCCTAAAATATGCCAGAGCAAATATACAAAGCTACAAGAGCCTGCAAACAAACCTAAAAACCAAGTGACTAGCAGTCACATTGCAATATTACAGTATTTTAAAGATGCAGTTGTTTTCATCAAAGAAACATGCACATTTCTTCAGAGCTCAGCACACGGCACATTGTTTGCTCCAGTGTGTTGGAGCAACATTATCTTTGTAACACCCATATGTATATAGGTGCACAGAGTCAAGGACAACAGTAATGCAGATGTGCCTATAAACTAAACTTTACCTTGTTAATGAAGAATGATGATTTATATTAAGAAGTTGGGATCAAAACTTCACTTACTGTTTTTTTCCAGGCACGCTCAATAAAAATTTCTAAATGTACAAATAAATAAATAAATAAATAAAGAAGCCTTAATAACTATCTCCCCTCATCCAAATGACTACATATGCTTATGTGGTGTATTTATTTAGAAGCTCCTAACACAAGGAAACACTTCAGGGCAGCAAGGCACTCCCAGCTGCTGGGGCAGATGGATGCACTCAGTAGGTGACCCCGGTACAGGGCTGGGCACCATCATCACCTCACCAACTTGGGTGGGAGCTTCTACACAACCTGCCCCAGGCTGTCAAACCCAAGATCCAGCTGCCTGACCCCTAACACAAGTCCTTTTCCTCTGAAAGTGAGACGCATTACTGACGTTAAACTTAAGATTCAATGGGCTGCTTTTGATTAGAAACTGTGAATGGTTACAGCAGGGCTTTTTTTAATTTTCACTTTATTTGATGACATGAGGATATAAGCTGTGGTTTTAACTTTCTGTTGGCTGGCTTGCCCTCCAGTTCCAAACAATCACCCTTCCTCCACATCATGAGAGCTTAAACAACTGAATGCACAGGGGAAAAAAAAGGCTTGCCCACAAGCCGAAGTGAGGGCTAAAACACTTTATCCCGAAGAAACCTCTCTGGACATGCCAATTATCAGATAATTCACCTTCTTTTTTTGACTCGATGTTCCGATTTCTGCGGCAATGCTGACCGCTCTCTGACAAAGCCGACACCACCACCCCCCAGCACCTCACGGGCAGCGCTGCCCCGGTGTATGCGGGTACGGGGCAGATGCGCCCCGGCAGCCTGCAGGGCAGCCCACGGGGCATCGACAGCACCGCCAACGCGGGCTGCGAGGGAGCGACCCCTTCAACACTCGGTTTAGTTCTGCCTCTGTGGAGGAGGCTGAAATCCACGTTTGGAAAGGGCCGTTCTGCAGCTCAGGTTCTCCTCATGGGCCAGCAGCCGCGGGGCGAAGAGGAGCC
>JAVJGJ010000030.1:4965663-5008075 GCA_035590215.1 Microhierax caerulescens
AGGTGAGGGACAGACCTGGTGGCACTGGCATGGTCTAACCCCAGCTGGCAACCAAGCACCAGGCAGCGGCTCCCTCACTCCCCCACAGTGCTTGCAAAGCAGGAGATGCTTGCAGTTGCTGTCAGTAAGGGTGCCTCCTGCAGTCCTGCATGGCTGGGGAGGCACTGGAAAAAACATTTCACACTCATTATTAAGTCATTAACATGCCTTTTTTTTTTTCTTTTGCTTTACATTTGGTGTGGTTAGGGACTCATCAATGCTAGTTCTCTATAAACTGATCTGTGTGATCAACAATGGACAAATTCAGTGTTCTTTGGTAGAACAGACACATACATGTTTATCCTGAGATATTACAAAACAATTTTAATAGGGCTGTAACAGAAACAAAAAACTCAATTAAATGTATTGGTAACAGCTGATATTGTTCAGCTGAATATCGAGTAATGAAAACTAAAGTATGTGTTGTAGAATATAGTAATTTAGAAAAGGTGAACAGAAACGAGCTGACAGATGGGCTGCGCGGAAGACAGCGCAGCGCTTACTACCCTTGTGCTGCCTGGAACGGGACAGAACGATTGCAAGTCTTCACAACAAGGACAGACTGCCAGTTGTCTCTCTGGTTGTTGTCCCAGCCTGAACCATAATGCTCTTTCAAACCATGGTCCGTACAGTGCCATCAAGTCTTCCCAGCACGTTACAGTTTCTGTAGCTGCACACCATAACTTCCTGCATTTTTCACATTTCCTGGAGCTTGGGGAGTTGGAATTCTCCAGTGACTGGAGTTTGAAGAACAATTACCAGGGGTGGCACAGAACAAGCACCCTTGTTAGATATGTGCAGTCCTGGAGCTGTCAAGAGGCAAAACCAACCTTGTTACCAGGGTCTTAAAGTAGTGATACGCTACCCGGTTAATACAACAGCAAAGCAGAAGATAGTCTATAGGCAGAAGATGACAGCAATGCAATGGCTCTTGGAAAATCTGAAGATGAAAGAAAATTGGCTTGAGATCTGCAAGACTAGACCAGAGCATGTCATCATCAAGATTTAATTACGTCTTCTGTTGGAATACTTGTTGAGATAACTTCTCTGGCCATCTATTTCATGTATCCTTGATGGTATCCAGCATAATACATATCCTGACGATCCATAAAAACTCATGTTAAAATCAGTAGGCTAATGACCGATATAGTATATTTAATATAAGAGAATTTCACCAAGGGTCTCTCTCAGTGAAGGAAGTTATTTTTCTGTGGGATAAAACGAGCATTACCAAGCACAGCGTGTTGTGATTAGAGATTTTTTTTTTTTCTTAGAAAGACGCCTAACGTTTTTTTTTTAAGACTTCTGTTATGTAAACACTTTCAGCTGAAGATTAGGTTCCCAGCCATTTCTTGAATAAGCTAACTAGGCTGAAGTCTTTTCATTAGACCTATTTTTGACCTTGGATACTTTATGATCACTTTGAACTCTCTCCAAATTTTCAGCGCTGTAAAAATGCTGGATGTGAGAATTGGGTACATTTTAGAAAGTAATCTCTCCATTAGCATATGGAGAAATAGTATAAATGTTTTTATACACACCTGTCTTTGCAGGCACTTCACATCTTTTGGTTCACTTATTTATTTACAGCCATTTTTAAGTCCTCCTCAGAGATAGCTACCTACATAGCCAGTTGTGCAGATCTGGTTTTTACTAAACTTGCTTTCCTGACAAAGATTGTTTACTTGGAACAAAACAAACCAGACCTGAGTCCCTATTTAAGTTTACAGTAACTCCTCCTCCACTGATCTCTTTTGGAGAGCCTCCACTCAGAGTTTGAAGGTCACCATTACCAAGGCTGAACCGGGAAGGTTTCAGTCTAAGAACAAACACTCCGTCGAAGCTGGATACAGCTCAAAGTAAGTTTTATAGTGCGGGAAAGCCAAGTAAGCTACTTGCATTGTTTAGACAACTTTGAATATGTAAGTCACAGGCCATGAGGAAAGGAACCATCCTATAAAAATGTACATTCAGAAACCAGCATTTGGGACAGCTTAAACACACTTCTCTTGCTCACTTGTAGGTGTTAGTGACTATAGCTACCAGTATATTGCACATAGACTCAAAAACACTCTGCCTGGGAAGAATGACAGGGTAAGATGCTGTTCTCACAAATACCGATTTTTAAGCTTAATACTATAGACCAGTTATTTAAGCAGCTCTGTGCATTGAATCACAACATCATACAGCTACATCTACCTCCATAGTTCTTTGTGTGCGTGATGATGCTAAGAGGTACCAACATGCGTAGGCTTTTGTCTAAATTAGATTACTTGCAAGCCACCTCAGAGTTCATTGTGTCAGCAAAAAGCCGCCATATCTTTTGCCAAACAATTTTCCTCTTATTTTGAAATACACCAAGAGAACTAGTTGATAATGTTCTGGAGGAACTTGAGTTTGGTGGAACATTGCTGGAAACCTGGCCTGGAGAGGGACAGGGTGATGCTGGATTTGAATTGCCCAGGTGTTGGAAGTTGTAAGACATTTAGCTTTTTGTGTTATTTTGCCATTCATAGATGGTACAACATTAACTGAGGAGCTGTATCCATGGCATAAATATTTCAAAGTGTATTTTGTGTTGTTAATGGTGTAAGAGGAACCACACAGAAAACCTGAAGCTAAAATGCAGTAAAACTAACATGGGTTTTGAGTAAAACCATGTCACATTGCTAAGGAAGCTTGTCTGGCTGAGTTGATCTCGTGTAGAAATCTTTATTAGCTTCTAGTTGGCTCATCCTTGGCTCTACAGAACACTGGCACTTGGTCTCCTCACTCAAGCTGTGTGTCCTCCCACCTGATTCTTGGTACTTCCAGAGGCGTTGCTCCTTGTCACTTTATTGTTCCCAGTGCGTGGCATTTTTAAAGCTACAGCAATTTATCTTGAGAACTGACAGGACATTTTAAAACGCCTCTTTGGTCAAAAATGTCAAGTAGGCAACACTGGTATGGATCCTGATGACCCTTGTGATTGAGAACCACTCAGGGAGATAAAGTTGTTGCAACATTGTCTTTGTTCCCAGTGACAAATTTAAAGTGACACTTCTAAGGCAATCAGTTTGAATCCCAGAGATTTTTCTTTGCAAAATAGTGAAGACTAAACTGTTTTAAAACTTTGTTGAGTAAAGAATTTGGAATGCTGAAAGACAAAAGTTTTTCTGAGTTTTGAAAAACATAGTCCTGGACTTTGAACTGAGTGGCGGAAGAGAAATAAATCTTAATCTCAAGGTCTCAAGAGTCTGCAAATGTGAAAATGCTTTCACATTTAGCTGATGATTTGTTTTGCTTCGGGTTTGGTGCCTCACCCTTAGAATAAAGATTCATAAGCAGATTTTTTTCCTAATGGTTTGACTTTGGTTTTCTCACTTTATGTATTATAGCCTACTTCAAAAATTGCAAAGACCCTTAACAACAGAGTAGATGAGGGTCATATGAGCATGCAGTTAGAGGAACCTAGTGAATGCGTGATTCCCAGCAGAGAACGGCAACATTCGTTTACACAGTGGGTTCCGTACCTGTTGAAGTCTTTCCTGGTAATAATATTAGAAGTATTGTATGTGTAAATCATCTCCAGGGTTTTAAAAGGTTTTTGTGTTATTGCCAAGAGTGAGCACGGAGGATCTGCTTCCAAACAAATGCAATAACTGCTTGCTTTTCATCCAACGTAAGATTGCCTCTTTCAGCTTTATTAATATGTTTGATGTTAGAGAGATGGTTGTTGCTGCTTTGGTGGCTGTTTACTATGAGACTGGAGAACAAACTGGTATTAAACCTGGTGTCCAGCTCTGAGTCTCTCACTGTCTGATGATGACGGTGATCCTTTTTTTAGCAGTCATTAGCATACGCAGAGAAAGATCTTTCCTGCACAATTTATCCTAATTTACATAAAGCCAAGATCAAAGTGTGTTGCACCTTCAACTTCTACCTAATATCCACATCCTCCTATAGATGCTTTGTGAACCCCTGTAACAACGTGAACACAGGCACTCCTATGAAAAGCAAGAAAAGCTCTTTGGAAGCAAACTTCTGTGATAACTGCTGCATCAGAGATGCTCCGGAGGCTGACAGTCTCTTCAGTGCTTCTCCTGGGCTGAAGAAGTTGGAAGTTCCTTAGCGAGCTCCTTTATCTCTCTGCTGTGGGAAGGATTGGCACAAGATGAAGATGCTGACCCATTGGTGTCTATTTTCGGTCTGTTCTTGTTGGTCAGTGTGGCTTAACCCATCTGTTTTTTCATCGCCCTTGCTCACCTTCTTCTTTACCAGCATAGCAGAGCCACCTAGCACCTGCTGGGCTAACACAAGTGCATCTCTCCCACCTGAGTGCACCAGAAGAACTGGCTTTTAAAGACAAAGGTGTGATAAAAAATTAATTTTTTAACACCTCTTCTCTTTCTCTCCTTTTGTGGCAGACCACTGCCTCGCCCAAATGATGAGCAAAGCCAAACTCCATTCCAGAAGCATTGCTGACTCTCTGGCTAGTCCTAAGAGCAGCCTGCCAGCTCTGCTAGCCAAACCAAATGTCTGCATTAGCCCTGAGGGAGGAGGAGGAACCGTTTTATGGCAGCTGTAAAAGGTCACGCAGTAAACACCAGCGCTACTGCTCATCTGTTGTCCTAACTGATCCAAGTAGTTTGGATGCGTGTGTGGTATGCATGTGAGCAAGCGCTTCAAAGCTCTCTCAGGGCTCTTCCAGATTCTGGTTACAAACTAGAGAATTAGCAAAACTTAGTTGATTAATTTGGGTTTCTTCTATCTCATCTGAGACTGGTTGTTCAAATGAGATGGGTCTCAAGACCTATAACACTTGAAAACCTCTGTCTTAAAATACACATTCTGCCTTTCTTGCATCAATCTGTGCAAGATCCAGGGCTTTTTGGCTTTGTTTGTTTATGAGCATAGGGGCATTCCAAGAGATTACAAATATCTAAAATGTTGTTTCAGAGTCAGGGTGTACCAGAAATCTTCTGATTTGGCTTCTCCTAAGAACAGAACCAAGCTAGTTCCATTGTTGTGATTAGTTTTCATATTCTGAGTTTAGGAGCCCTTTCCTTCTGCTTGCACAGTTGGTTTTGCAATGTGTTTACATGTTCCCATTTCTTTCAGCCGTATCTCTCTGCAGGGATGTACTCAGGAGATGCCCTGAAACATCCAATAATGCTACTGACCTCAAATTCTTGTCTTTAAGAAAGTCTTGCTTGTTCTG
Organism: Microhierax caerulescens; assembly: GCA_035590215.1. Lineage (NCBI taxonomy): Eukaryota > Metazoa > Chordata > Aves > Falconiformes > Falconidae > Microhierax > Microhierax caerulescens. The sequence goes on from JAVJGJ010000030.1 coordinate 4,970,903, forward strand.
TATGCTACCAATTATATTCTGCAGAACAGGTAAGTTTTATTGTCCTGGAATGCTTCCTGCTCCTTCTCTTCCCACCCACAAATGATAGTTATGCCAGAATTTTCTCTCATCTAATTATATTTTTTGCAGTCGTTCCATATTAGGAAAATTATTTGCAAGCTTTTACATGTAAGTTTTTTTTTTTAAAAAAAAAGACAATGTTTTCCTGCTCTCTATTGCTGCTGTATCCACTTGCATACCGTAACGTGACGATATCCTTTCCGTTCTTCAGCGACATCATCCGGAGGGGCCGGGATGATGATGAAAGTTGTGAGAAATAATCAGCTCTGGCTGAGGAACATTTTGTGCTGCAGCAGGTCACCATTTTAACAGAACATCTGGAAATGTATAAAATCTTGTGTTTGGAATTGATTCATTATCAAGGTAATGTTAAAGAAGATCCAGAAGCTGGAGAAGCTGATGAATAGTGAAAAAAGTGAACTCATAAGGCTGTCTGAACTGCTGAAGATACAGAGGACCTATGTCTCCAATAACACTTTTGGTTTGTTATCTCCCTGAAAATTTAGGAGAAAAAAAATAGAAAGAAAAAGAAAAAGAATTATTCTGAGGTATGTTTGACGCTTGTTATCCTTCCAAAATTACTTTTTGTTAACGAGTGGCATGGTTGTAAATTACAAAATTTGTGTGGTTTTTTTCCTGATGCTTTGTAACACTTGCAATAGCATTATTAAGAAAAAACAAAACAACTGATGTTGCCCTTTCCTGTAGGGCTACTACACGGGTAAAGTTTAAATCTTTAGCAGTCCTGCCTTGGTTCAGGTTTGGTGAAGGACTGGTAAATGCTAATGAATGAGCAGCTGCAGGACTATACCACATCTCAAGAGGGCACGTGTATGGATTCATACTCTAACCAGTCTACGTTAAATGAGGTTAAGATCTTGAAATCATTTAGAAAGCAAAAGCGGGTGCCTGCGCAGCTGCCTTAACACATTGCAGAAGTCAGGCATGACCACACGTTACTTTTGAGCCTCCTCTGAAGGCAGCAGCTCCGGGATCGCCTGCCCACCACTTTCCCCACGCGTTTCCAAAACTCCCGGCAGACTTGGCAAAACCAGCTCAAGGGCTGAGCCGCACAGGTAATTTTCGGTGAGTTTGAATAGTGCAGATAGGCAGACAACTGCATGCCATGAACTTGCATACCTCAAAGGCAGTTCCCCAGCAAACCGTATTTCATCAGTGGTGGGGTCCGTAAAAGAATTGCATTTTTAATTGGATGTCTGCCTTAACGCAGAGCCTGAGTGCTGCCCACTGAATGCACAACTGATTTATTACCATCCTCATTTAATCTGTTTCACTGTAAATAAATGTTTACATTCAATCCAATACTATGTATATTTAATATTTCCAGCATGATCTCTTCATAGTCTTCAGGTGAAAGTACATTGGTTCAGTATGAAAACTAATGAACGTATTATTCTACTGCTTCTAGTGAATGTGGGGCTTTTGCCACCATTTTAGTTATAAGGATTAAGATAAAAATAGTTCAGTGGGGAAAAAAAAAAAAAAGAAAAAGATTGTTTTGGTTGAATTGTCCGGGGCTTGTTTTCCAGGTTATTTAGAAATTTGTAAGTACTTTGAAATTAGAGTTTTCAATGCCTGCATATTCATGGGCTAACCTGCAGATGCCTTGCATTGTACACAGAATATAAAGAATGTACAATTAATGTGAAACTGGATTAAACCTTCTGGTGGAATTACATAGGCAGTGTCAGGGAGAAGAATCTCTTTTCTCATGTAATTAAGTGTATAAAGTCCTTAGTTATGACTTGAGTGATTATGTACCAGAAGTACTCATGATCAGAAATATTTTGTATTTTAAGAGCGATAGAGGGGCAGAAATATATTGGGCAAAATGTTCTGTTTGGTATCTGGCCCAGTATAATAAAGGGTTTTTTTTTTGCTTTTTACCATAATGTGTCCTTGTATTAGATAATGTACTCTGTTTTAATCCTGACTTTTACATCCATGGTCTTCAGTTGTCCTGAGACTTTTGAGGTCTGATCAGTAGCTGTTACTTGTGGTTTCTGTCTTCTACCTTGGTTCCTTAAATTCATCTTTAATTGGATTAGGAGGACTCCTAACATCAAAGTCTACCCTTCCTCCCACAGCAGATACTCACACTATACCAGCAAAGCTCATACTTCAGACAGTGCCAGATTTCTGAGTCACTCAAAGATTTTAAAAAAATTAAAGTTTATAATAGTGCCTTGGAAAATATGACATTAGTGGGAGTTTCTCACAGAAGTTTTCTGCTCTGAGAGCATCCGGCAGGCCAGGCTTATACAGTTCCCACTGTGCAAAGTTTGGATCATTCCTAAATCCTCAAATTCTTTCTTGCCACCAAATCTCAGAATTGATCAAGCCTGCAGAGTGAAGAGGTAAAAAGTGGAGGAAGAGTAGAAAACAGATATAGAAAACATCTTCAGGAACGTCACTTATGGGTACATGGAACAAAGCAGAGTTTTCCAGTGTAAGAAAGAACAGAATTAAAATTACAGTAAATCCACCACGAAATGGTGATTTAAGTTCTATAATCAAACTCCATCAAAGCACTTTTGGCTCTATCTGTATTAGTTTGTCAAACAAATGTTCTAAATGTGCTACACTGGAAGAGCTGTGTTTAAGACTTCAGCACTTGTTTTCAAACAAGCCAAAGCCCAGAGTCTTGGTATTTCATGAAGCTAAAGTGTATTTTCAGGATTTGGATGTGGCAAGTAGGTGGTCTGAGCCACTGAGCACAACAGGAAGAACCAACTGAAGTGATTACTGTGCCAGAATTATCCCTAGTGCAGCATGAAAATGGGCAATCAGTCGAAAGAGAAATCACCTTCTAGGATGCTTTACAGTAAGTAACATCATCAAAAAACCCCAAAGACCTGAGGTACCTTTTCTTCTTCCTTGAAAGTCTTCCCAGACTCCTAGGTACTACCTACTACATATCTTTTCAGGCCTGGACCTTCAACTTTTTGTTTTTCATCCACAGTTGAGAATTCTGGGCCATCATTACTGTAGTAATGACAGATGGCACAGAGCTACATGACCAAATATATTATTATTCTTTCTGTTCACCACAGTCGAGAATTCTCTTTTTCTTCCAATTTCTTTCCTTGGAAAGCGTGCTGATGCAGTTGAGGCAAACTCTTACTCCTCTTTCCCCCCCAAAAAAAACAACCCACCCAGTTGGCTACATTGAGCAACTAATTCCTTTATCAAAAGGCAAGAGAAACAGTGGGGAGTTACACAACAGACACTAACTATAGGTCAGGAGCTTAGACGTGCACAAAAACAGTAGCTAGGAAAAAAACCCCAGTTCTTCCTGTATTTTCCAATATAGTCTTTCTGAATGTCTCTTTGCAGATGGCAGCGTGGGAGGAAAACTTGGAATTCCAAAACACAGTCCTGCTATCTAAAAAGCGCTTCGCAAAAGGAACTGACTGCAGGAAACAGAACAGGGTGGAACATTTTTAAATTGCTATTAAATCTAAAAATTTACTTTTGCCTTTCTTTTAGGTTGCTGATATGTAGAAAGTGGTGCTCACTCTTTCCTATATGGGTGAAAGATTTCTCTATGGACACTCCATTTCAGCAACACGATAATTGGAACATGGCTTTAGAAAACTGGTACAGTGGAGACTGTGCAGTCATTTTCCCAGGAGAATATGAGGCTGTAAACTTCAACTACAGACGTTATTATTGGACCTTGGTATTGCATTCTCTGATAATTTACCTCTGTCTTTCTGAAACATAGCTCAAAACCTGTCCTGGTTAATGGTTTTTAGCAAATGATAGGAAACAGGAAGTTTCCCAGAGCTTTTAATGGGATTTAAAACTCCCAGTGTGAAAATAAACAGCAGAGTATGATTTGTTAGCTACTACCTAGGGAAAAAATACTGTGCAACTTCAATACAATATAGCAGCAGTTCAGTGAAAAATCAATTTCATAAAACGTATGTATATATAAAAATATGCATATTTTAAGGCAGCATAAAGTTAAGCAGTAGCAGCACCTCTAAAATAGACAAGCCCTCTTCCCTAATGGATATTGAAATGTGTTGTTTGATGTTGTTGGTTGGTGGTTTTTTTTAATAAGAGCATCAACATCAGCACTGTATTTAATACTCCCATAAGGTAACAGGCTTAATAAGAAATGAGCATCAGCAAACTTTCCAGCCACACTTCAGTAACTCGCACCTTGCAGAGTCAGAGCCTGCAAGCACTGAACACCTGCATTCACTCGTGCACGTTTCCTTGTTCAGGTCGATGCCTGCACCCTCACACGGTCTTGCATCTTGCAAAACACGGCATCAGGTGCCAAGTTTTATCTTTTACTCCATTGGGCATTTTCTGCTTTTTAGTATTCTGAAAGTAATACAAAAGCGCTCCTTCTGCTGTCCCTCGGTCCCAGTGTGCTGGTTTAATGTGCATTACCTCCGGGGTGAACGGTCACTGCAATACGTCCTGCTAAAGCTGGCGGTTTGGTGACAGGAAGGCTTGTGCTAAGTGGGAAAGCAAAGCTCCCAGCAGAAGAAATACAGATAAACTGAAGCCATTACTTGCACCGCCACCTTTTAGCTTTCCTGCTGCTTTGAATGACCTCCTCATCCCGCTAGACCCAACCTAGCCTCACACAAAGCTACTGGTGAGGACTTTTTATCCAGCTTGCTTCAAGGATGCGTTAACGTAGCTTTCCGTTATTGCCAAGAAGAAGGAAATACCAAGCAGGTTTAGAAGCTCTTGACAGCGTCAGGAGAAAAGCATGAGGAAGCTGGTGAGCTGGCAACAAGGGAGATTTGGAATGAGGGGATGGAAAATGTCAGTGAGTCTCAGAGCTCATGTGTGCCAGTGCAGCATGCCCTTCTGCTGCACACAGCAAGGCCACACACTCTTGGCAGACAACGTTTGAACTGACAAAGTGCTTTTAGGCAGCCATTTTCAGATCTCTCTCCCATCAAAGCACAGGCATACCTCACCCTATTTTTTATTTGAAGGCAAAAAAAAGAGATCAATTAGCTAACTGCAATGCTAATTTGGTCAGTGTTCTTAGGACCAATTCAGTGTGGGCACACTTTTAACACATGCTCTACAAAGTACAAATGTTTCTAAATAACTCCATAGAGAGACTCTTCCTATAAAGAAACTGCTTAAGGGAAAAGATTTCCTTTCAAGAGAAGGACTTATCCTCCTTGGAGATGATGGGATACCATGTTGATGTCACAACTGACCACGTAGTTTTCCTTTGAACTTCCTCCAAGCAAAGATCATAGCATAGTTCATCCCACAGCACGTTGAATTTCTCTCCACTGGTGGAGATCTCCCTATGGCTAGAGACATTTTTCCAGTTGTTACCCTGCAGTACACTCTGCAAAGTGCTCCTGGAGTACCAGTGTGTAGAGTAGAAAAATCTGCATATTTACTCAGACAAAGCAGTAAAAGGTAGACACTTTGATTTCCTCTGTGACTGACTAAATACCACCTCAGAGACAAAAGCAAAGATGCTCTTTCTCATCCCTCTTGTGCAGAGACACACAATCTGTGCCTTTGTGCTTTGTGTTCCGCTCACCAGGCTTTTGAAACTGAGCTGTTTGCATTTTGTTTAATGCACCATGCTGCATTAAAATCATGCAGGCAAGCACATGGCCTATAAATTAAGAAGCTGGTTCAACACCAACTTCCTAATGAGTCGGTAGCATTGTTAGTATTTATGTGAGAGGTTTTTAAACACAGCAGATTAAAATTAAGTAATCAGCTGACAAGTGTTGTCCTTCATATTATGGTTTTGAAACTACTGTCAATATTACTTTTACTTCTTTCCTTTTCCACTTGGAACTGGAAAACCAGAAGAATCCACAATTGTTTCCGAACCCCCTCGTGAGGGCTTTGTGGTATCAAAAGTCCAAGATACAAAGCTAAACATACCTTAGGTTGGGCCAGCAGAAAACAGTCAACGGTGGCCGCTGAGCGTGGTCAGGTGACTATAGCAAACTGCGTACGAAGGTGTGAAGGAACTGGTGTCGGTGCTTGCTGGGGCTGCTCTGACCGCCAGACAGCGAGCTTACGGGGCTCAGGTAGCTCTTCCTGAGTTTCAGATAACTGATTTTGTTGCACAAGAAGCATGAGCACTCTGACAAGCTGGCTTCTTGAAACAAAGCACAGATCAGTTTACTGACACAGTAAAATCATTGCAAGCTCAGGTTTTGCTCTGAAAAACGTACATGTCATTTCAGGTTAATATTCATTTTTCTGTACCCAGGCTGTTTAAGCTCCTCATTAGCATGTCAATCCTTGTTTAGAATGTGCTATTAATTTCTGGTGTGGGAAGTGCAGGCAAGGCTTACTGCTTTCCCACTTAACTGGTCCTGATGGATTAGATATTAAAAAACAGACTGAATATTGATAAGCAGGATTTTTGTTCTTGACACTCCTTAATATGTAAAATACTAGGCACATAGGTAAAACCAATTAAGCTGTAATTTGTAGATGGTAATTAGTCTGCTGCACCTGCTCCCTCTGCAATCTGTGACATGAGCACTCCTCAGGACCCATATCCTTGCCAGCTCCATCCCAGCAGCAACTCCCAACGCAGGTGTGTGAACTACACGGTCTCATACGTTATTAAATCTGGCTGTACCCTCAAATACCTGTTATTTTTTTTTTAACAATTATTACAAGCAACATGAAATTAGGTTTAATCTTTTTGTTAATGAACAGGGCTGTGGTGTTGAGCTGTACCCAAGAAGCACAGCCATCTTGGAGTTACAGAATTCATCACTGCAATCGTACCAGCACCTCTCTCAGAGGTCTCTCTAACCTCCCATCACAGCCAGGGCTGCACTAATGCTAAGGTGACATTTTGGTCTTTTTTTCAGTAACAGTAAAAAATAGCTTTGCAGTTACAAATTAGAATAATTTTTATAAACAGACCGGAGAAACATCAACTTCACTCTAAAAAAGGGAATTTCTTTAGCTAGGACTTAACATCAAAGTACCCCCAGTAAAACCATTTTTCGCTAATATCATAGAGTATCATACACATCCTTGATAATCCCTGGTATCCTATTCCACCTCCTAAAAATTACCAGTAACTTACCAGTAGAAGGACGGAAATTCTAATGGAAATCATGTGGTTGAAAGCAGGCTGCTGCAAAGGGCCCCACTACACATGAAGACCTCACCAGAACAAAACCTTCAGTGAAACAGCAGGACTCAGTCATGGAACCACTGGCAACACTGTGCTCCAAGGGGAGGCCAGCTCACTGGAGTTCATCTGAATTTTTTCCAGTACCTCCAGTTTTGTTTCTATACATGTAAAGACTGAGGCAGCGCTGAACTGCTGAACAGCGTGTTACTGCGGGGCCCTCTCAAGCTCTGGTCTGTGCTCACCTTTCACCCATCTCTCCTTCCTCCTGTTTAAATGCTGACTTCTTTTGAAGACCAGTAACAGCTAAAGGAAATTAGAAAGCTTTAACAGATACTAGATCATACTTAAAACTTGTAGGTGTAATACTAACCTTATTAACTATAGTTCTTTTTAAAATCATTTGCTCTCTGCTTCATGTTTCTGGGTTTGCGTTAGTAATGCAACTGAGCTAACACAATGTTTGAGGGACAAGCCAAGGAAAGCAAGTTTTGTCTGGGTGCAATAAATACATATGTGGAAAGGCAAGGTGGCCAACACTACAGCACATCTTTCAGCGTCCATCCCTTCTGATTCCCTAACAGGTTGTTCCTGAACACAAAATGGACAGAGTGACCATTCTTCAGTCTACAGAAGTGCCTACATCAGCCAAAAGGTTTGGGGAACTTACTGCATTAGATGATGCAGAAGATAATACATGCTCCAAATTAATCCCATATTGAAGTTTGGAGATGAATACTGACACACTTGATATCAAAGACAGGTCTATAATTCATAACTGGGTATCTAAGCTTCATGTGCTCTCTGGCTTTTAGCAGTTTTGATTAAAGAAAGTTCTTCACCCTTACCTACAGCTTTAAAAACTGTTAGAAATACGAAATATGTTGGATTTGCTTTGAACTTCACTCAAACACCAACATCTTCCACACCCCAGTAAGCACAACGAATTATTGGTTCTGAATAAGCATTCCAGTTGGATTAATGGTGAGGTTAATCTCGTCAGACTTGGTAAAGTAACAGGCTTCATAGCAAGCTGTGCCCACAGATGTCTTCCTCTGCTCCTGCAGTACATAGCACATGCAAGAGGCAGTACCTGCCTGCTGCTGCCCCAGGCAGCACAGCTGGTTTTGTGGCCATGCAATAAAAGAAGCAAGAGAGCCCAACAAGTTTGGGCCAAAAAACCCCATTCACACACATTTAGGGTGAGCTGGAGCACTTCTCTCCTCTTGCTCACACAGGTGTTCCTACACAACACTGCCTGATTGTAGGAAACCTTTGAGAGGAACCTGCACCTGTGCACACACACCATGTCATCCACCCCTGCTCAGGGTCACTTCCCAGGTGCTAGTCTGAGAGGTACGGAGGAACCCACACCTCACTGGAGGGCTTTTTATCCCCTCTGAGTAAATAAACTTCTAGAAGCACCAAGCAGCCAGCTGACCTTTGAATGTCTGGAATTCACAGGCTGCGATTTCAATGAATTCTCATTAAAGAATTGCTGTCCTTCACACGCATTTGGAAGAAGGAAGCGTGACTGTTTTGGAGTAGCAATGCAAATGAACACTGCCTCAGACGAAAGGCACAGTTCACGCTGCTGAGATCACTTCAGGTTCTGCAGAGACAAGAAGCATCACATCAGTCCTGAAAAAGGTATTCTGTGTTCCTGCGTTACCTAGATCAGCAAAAGAGCTCATCAGCTGCTGCACCGTGAAGTGTAACACAGCCCACAGCAGGCCAGCGGCTGGCTGCGAAGGAACCAAGTGCTCCCTGGCACAGACAGAATACCACAGCAGCAAGGCCTACTTGTGCAGTTTATTAGACAACAAAGAAAAATCCCCACTGAGCCCGAGTTCTGTAATTTGGAATTTGTTTGGCAGAGGATGGTTTTAGACACAGAAGTTTCCTCAGAGTGCCTTATATCTCCTACAACCAAAACTAACAACAGACTGCTTCAAAATCTGATAAATCCAAATGCAAAATTAAATGTATAGAACATAAGTCTTTAAAAACAAACTCTTTATTAAGACTAAAATCATACAACTTGCAGTAAATTCCCTAAGGGCACAATATATATTACAGAGCTGTACTTGTGCTAAGGAACTGAAACGACAAACTGGTAACAGCACAAAAGGAGTTTGGGAGAGAAATGCACTTTTGCCAAAGTGGAAAGACCTCGGTGAATTTCCATCTCTACCACCCACCCCTCCCCAGATCCCCACAGCCTCCTCTGGAGCCACCGCCGGCTCCTCGATAGCCTCCTCCTCGATAGCCACCCCCACCTCCGTAGCCTCCCCGCAGGCTACCTTGGTATCCCCTTCCCCCTGAGCACCTGCCAGGGTAGCTGTAGCCTCTGTACCCTCTACCTCTGTAGCCAGAGCTGTGCGGGTAGCCTCCCCAGCCTCTGAGGCCACCTCCACTGTCATAGCGAGCCATTTTTGGGGGGCGAGGACCATCCCCGAACCTGGCAAAGAGAAACATGATACCTGAGATACATCCATACTCCATGCAATCTTATGGATTCTAGTTTTTAAAATATTACAGGAATAATCAATTGCCAAGACACTCTATTAAGATGCCTCTATTTTCTGTTAACAGAACACAGCGTTTGAATTCCAGTTGTACTTTTGCAACTTTTCCACTGCAGTAAAGAAAAGCTGGGAATGGCTTGCCCTGCCACATAAGCAGTCCCTCCTCTAAATTTCAGACAGGTCTACACCTAGAAAGTTTTCTCCTCAATCCCACTAATGCAGCTCACACAAACATAGGGAACCCTGTTCCTGTTTACGTGAGCACAGTGATCTTTATTTAGCTCCTGACAAGACACAGTGAACTGTACATCGAAGGGGTTTTGGTTTGTTCCCTGAATTACTAACAGCTCACAGGTGTCTTTTCTTTGCTTCAGAAGTAAGGCATGAAAATGAGGGCCAAAAGGGGTGCAAGCACATCCAAATAATCGTTTTAATTCCAGAGTCAAAGATGAATAGGTTCACCCAAAATAAATCTGGATTATCTTTTCTTTAAAACTCATTGTATTTTGGAAGAGGCAATGACAGCTTTTGTTCCCGAGAGCCACTTGTCCTTCCTGTGGAAACAGGCAGTGATCTGTCTACATCAGACTTTGAACACGATGGTTTTGCATATGCTCAGACTATTGACTTTGAAGTGAAAGCCTGAAGCTCCTGTCCACATGGGACAAGACTCTCCGGGTTATCTGAGCTACAGACTTCTGTGGCCACTGTGCAGGGAGCGAAGAGTGGAGCTGAGAGCTCTGACCTACTCTGTTTGGGTTCTATGATGTCCCTAGGGGCAAGAGGTGGAGAGGGCTCCTCACCCCCTGCACAAGCCCATGGAGCCCAGCTAACCTTGCATTGGCAGCCATCAGACTGATGCCCGCGGCTGACGGCCTGGAGATCTGACGGATCACATTCAGCATTCGCTCGTGTGCTGGATCCAGCATCCGAACGGTCCCAGGATCTTTAGTCACTTCCATAACCAGAGCCTCCATCGCAGCACGCAGAGCGGTGATGCAGGCAGCCACATAGTGTGGCATCTTCAGTTTGATCCTAGAGCACAAAGAAGTGTATCAGATGTATTACCACTCCTAGGAGAGAACCTGTTTCAAAAGATGTTCATTCATCTTTCCATTGAATGCTGCACACACACCGAGCCAGACATTATATTCTCATCTTTGCAGTTTTAATTTGTCAATGAAGAGGCACAAAATTCAGGAAGCAAATTGGAAAGATCCCTAAAATTTAGCATTGTTAAAACATAACTATCCTTCTGTTTAAATCTGCTCTTCAGATTTAACATATTCAGATCCAATACATAACCCCTAGCGTCAAAACAGAACAATACAAAAATAGTAAATAAAAACAGGAGACTCCTCAAGATTTTGAAAACTCCTCCTTTGAGGCCACCCTCACAGTTATTAGTGAATTAAGTTTAAGCAATTCTTCACCTTCATTTTGCTGACTGAGGAGCAGCAGGGAGGAAGACAACATTCAGATGGTATTTGGTCACGGCCATAAAAAGTATGCTGCTAGAGGCAACCATTTCTCTCCTCAGGCTGTGTTTCTGAGACATAAAAACAAGGCTTCCTCAGCCCCTGTCTGAAGAGGAGGCCCAAAATACGTAATAATTCTGATTCACATTCCAGTTAAAGGGGAAAAACCCAGCAGTTTTTATGGAAACTGCCTGGCACCATGTTTTCAATTTAAGCAGACAATCTGGATGACAGTGCTGCTAATACAAACCTCTCTCTTCCCCGCAGGAAACAAGGGTAACACCTTCACAATCAACCTGCTTGCTCTAGGTTCCTGTTCTAGGGAGGTTTAGGTCTGTATTAGCAGCCGCTCCCCCTCAGCCTGCGTTCTTTCACAGACCTGAACATTACAAGCACCAAGGAGGCCCATACCAGTCATCTACCAGAATGAGCTCTCCGTCTGACAGGACTTCCTTGGAGGCAAAGAGAAGCAGCTGCAGCGGGCTCACCAAGGTCATTGCTTTGGCAGAGATGGCTCGTGTTCGAATCTGCAGGTGGAAGAGGAATATGACCCTTGAAATAGAAAACAGATCCCTACACCCTTCTCTGGCCACTGAAACCAGAGAATTTTGTGGAAAAATAACCCAACAACTAAACACCCCACATAAAAATCTAGGCATAACATTAAGGAATTACAAGAGCACACATAGATACAAAATTGAATGCTAGGCAGGGATTCAGTACTGGTTGGTGCAAAAAAACCCAAAACCCACAACCAAAAACTACCTGCCACTTAAAACTATTCATTTTTCCATGACTGCATGTCTGCAATTATGCAGCTGACATTTCTCAAGGGCATCTCATGCTTTGCCAACCTAAAAATGACCAAGGCATAGCTGAATTATCTTCCCTCTTCTGCAGGTCCTACACATGCAAATTCTGAAGTAGCTGCACATCCACGCAACCAGCCCGCTTTGTCATTTTATAGAAACGAGACCTTAAGCTTGTACTTGAAGTGAGCACTTGGACCATATCAATCCGTCTGACCAGAGCCAGATAACAGCACTGACTACATGGGTTACTGCCCTTCATTTTAAAAAGGAACTGAAGAGCAGGACTTAGAATTTCAGCCTCCCACCCTGACAGCTGCCTCTCTCCCTCCTTTCTTTAACACAGAAGCCTGATGGGCAGAATCTGTTGTATTTGTTTATCCTCAGAGAGATTTGCTGCTGCCTGGAAGTTACCACACATGCTGAAAAGAGAAAAAAATCCAGAATAGAAATTGTGGCAGAAAAATGGCCAGTGCAAGGAGCATTGAATTTGCAGGTCAGAGGGATAGTGCCAAATGCAGCAAGAAACAGATGACCAGACCTCAGAGAGAAACTTCCTTTTAGCAGGTACATAATGACTAAGGAGAGCACTGCACAGAAATCCCTCCTTCACCCCAACCTCCCCCAGGTGCTGTCGTAGCCACTCTTAAGCCACCATCTCAGTTACTCTTAGTTTTCCATCTGTACTTTGATTTAATAAAGCACAGCTTTTTAAGTTCAAGTGTCTTTTGATGTTTTTAGAAAACCTCACTTTAAAGAGATGGTTGAGGCATCCTGACATCAGGGGTGAAGAAGAGGCAAAGTCTCACCACAACTCTGAACTACGTACATGGAAATCCAAAGTATCAAGCTGAGCCCGCAGCCAGTGGCCAAAGGAATCAAAATTCCATTTATTACCAGTGAAGTGGTTTAGTTGCCATTACTAAATTAAGCTGCAGGTCAGCAAAAAGGACTGAGGATATAAAAATCAATATAAATAAATCGTAATTCTGAACTACCCAGTGTAGACAAACTGAAAAAAAGACACCCCTACAGCATCACTCTGCTGTAAGATCTTAAGAGGCTCTCCTTACAGCAAGACACTTTGCTATTTTGATGCTTATTCGCAAAAACATCTTTACAGCATTTCCCAGGCAGAAGGAACTCCTGTTGTGCACAGCTGGTTTTGACAACAGGTGACAGAGCACTTCAGGGCCTCCCCATCACTGCGCCAGAGTAAACGTGCACAGGCAGCACAAGCAGGCTGGCAGCCCAAGGACCACCTCCTGTGCATCCTACACAAAGACATCACTTTCATTTGCTCCTTGAAAGAAGGGTGAGCAGGAGCAGCTGAATTCATTATGGCCACCACCGGAGCACAGGAGAGCACCCAGGAGTTTAAGTGTACATGTACAGTATGTGGTGAGTACACGGAATTAACAGGATGGAGGAAAAGGTCATGGAGACCCTGGCAAAAGCATCTCAAGGGGTTCTGTGAGGTACTTGGGAAATGGGAGTTGTCCTCAGGAGATGACAAATTACCTACATGCCAGAAAGGAAGCACCTCACTGCCATGTTACATGTTCCTGTTTTCTCTCTGGATTCTTAAGTAGCAGAAGTGATACGGGCAAAAATTCTCTAGTGCCTAATTAGTATGGAAGAGCTCCTGAAGCAATCTCTTAAAGAAGAGAATAATATAGATCGTTCCTTAGGAACTGGCCGTTTCCACAACACTCACAAGAACTTTCTACGCAGCTCTACTTTACTGAGTTTGGTTGACTGGAAGTCACTGGAAGGCTGGTGACACCATGACCTCATAAGGTACACTTTGGGGGACGAGGCAGGGAGAGAAACACCAATAAACAAACCCACCAACAAACAAAACCCCAAAACTAAGCTAAATATTGCACAGTTTAGGGTTTTTTTCATATGACTTGTTTACCAAAAAGAGCCTCTTAGACAACTTGGCAGCATGTGATCAAGAACAAATTCAAAAGGCTTTACCTTTTCTCCAAAAACAAAAAAGGGCGATGGATACTTCATGTCCTGGCTGCTGAAAGGGCAGTTGACAGATGACTTGTGGATGAGCGCATTGTGCCCCTCAGTGGTAAGAATTTTTCTCTTCTCCTTGTGGTAGCAGACATTGGGGTAGACCCCAAAAGCAAGCAGGGAGATTACAACATCCAGATTATTATCTGATCCAGTGTTGTTAAACGGTTGAGTCATCAAACATTCTGTTGACAGAGAACAGAAGACTGGCTTGCATCCACAAGTCACGTAGGACAGCACAGCAGAACTGGTTAGGATCCTGGATCAATGTATTTTCTGATTCAATCAACTGGTAGATGTCCATCTTTTCTCAAATGACCTCTGCACTCAAAGCATTTCAGTTCTATATTCAATTTATTCATGAAGAGCAAAAAGCTGAAAAATACTACTACAAAGAGGTATTTTTCTCTCCCGAGCTCTTAGAAAAACAAGGAGAGAGGGGTTTGGTTGCTGTACCACAATGTGTTTACCATCATTTGTTTTGGAGACAGATCTTTTGAGGGAGGTCAGAATGGATGTTTTCATTAGTTTATTTCTTACAAACCTCCCTAGAGTCTCTGGTGGCTTGTTTTCAGGTCATCTTGCCCAGAAACAAAGTTAAAGATAAATGCAACAATGATCCTAGCAGCACGAGAAGAAAAAAAAATAAAGGAATTTAATAATAAGAAAAAAAGAAAAAAAAAAAGGAGGGGGGGGAGATGAACATCTGCTGAATCCAGCCAGCAGGCTCCTCAGGAACATCAAGCAAATTCAGAACCTGGTTAACTTGAAGCATTTTTTTTTTCCTTGGTGTCATGGTTTAACCCTAGCTAGAAACTAAGCCTATCCCAGCTGAAACGAAGACACTTAGAAAATTGACTATTATGCCACACTACTGCACATCCCTCCTGTAGCACAAACCCAGAAAATCATAGGGCACATAGCACACTGTTCAGATCACACAGGGCTTCTCCCTAAGGCGAAAAGGATGAAAAGGAGCGGGGAAGCAGAGCACAGCACATTTTGGAGATGCGACAAGTGAAGGAGAAAGAAAATCAGGGATGTAAAGTCTCTAAGGACAATTGCTGAATGGATTTTTAATCCTGCAGCCTCCAAAATCTCCCCGTGTTGCACCACAGCCATCACAACTTCTCTGGTTTAGACAATTACAAGAGAATGAGACAGCACTACAATTTCATCTGAACACAGCTGTAAAAGCAGAACAGCTTTGTGGCAAATCTACTACAGGCCTCTGTGCTTGTGTGCGCATCATAGATTATCTTGTTTATTTATCTCTCATCTCATCTCAGAATGAAAAATGCAATCATTAAATTACTATTTCCAAGCAGAATCACCTTCAGGGAAGCCAGAATTAACAAGTATATCTTTTAGCCGGACCTTTGCTTCCCAAGTCATTCTCAGAGTAGCCATGCTGAGTCTTCTGCGTTCACAAAATCTTTTTTCTGCTTCTTCGCCACCCATTCTAAAAAATAAACAGTGAATTAGAAGTCTGTTCAAGAAAAGGAAAAGTGTGACAGCCAAAGCATCCATTGACAAATCTAGTCTGGTCACAAAACTGCTCAACCTGTGTTACCTTTAACTTCTCATCAAATTTTGTGCCAAGACAATATACCTTGCATCATTCCAGGCTTGGAAAACGGAGAGCAAAGCAACATGATCTGAAAACCTGTTCCCAGCAAAATTCCTATGGACATAACCCAGGCGTTTGCCTTCACTGATGAAAGGTTCAGGGAAACACGTGGCTGCAGAGATAGTACAAATAGCATCTCCCACACTGAAAGAAACCACAAAAGGTATCAGGTTTGAGTTTATTCTCAGTTTTTCTGCCAGCAGCTGTTACAGGCTGTTGATACTAGTAACAACATCTTTGCTACAGACCATAGTAATGTGGCCCTTACCTACCGGAGTTCCTCATAGAAACACTTCCCTGGAAGTAGATGTTAAATTATCTCCAATTCCAGTACTTACACACAAACCCTTTTATCTTCCCTCCCTTTCCCCCCATCCATACACCATGGTGAAGAGCTCCAGTACTTACACACAAACCCTTTTATCTTCCCTCCCTTTCCCCCCATCCATACACCATGGTGAAGAGCCATCACAATTACAAACATCATATCTTTACATCTGCTAAAGCAAAACCTATGGATTCATTTTTCTTCTTATCTAGGCGTCAAATTTCACATCTCCCAACCTCTAGCTCACTGCTATACTTCAGTATTTAGAGCCCCACTCTTAAGTATTCAGCCTCTGCTGGTCCCCTGCAGTTAACTGACTTTCAGGACTACTCTGTTCCCTGCACTGTTAGGTATTTATCCTCTGCTCTCATGAATATTCAGTTTCCTGTCCACAGTTCTAGTATCTTCATTACAAAGGCAACCAGAGGGCTGAAGCACCTCTCCTATAAAGACATGTTGAGAGAGCTGGGGTTGTTCAGCCTGGAGAAGAGAAGGCTCCAGGGAGACCTTATAGCAGCCTGCCAGTGCCTGAAGGGGGCTTATGAGAAAGATGGGGGCAGACTTTATACAAGGGCCTGTAGCAAAAGGGCAAAGGGTAATTTAGATTAGATATTAGGAAGAAATTCTTTACTGTGAGGGTGGTGAGGCACTGGCAGAGGTTGCCTGGAGAAGCTGTGGATGCCCCATCCCTGGAAGTGTTCAAGGCCAGGCTGGATGGGGCTTGGAACAACCTGGTCTAGTGGAAGGTGTCCCTGCACGTGGCAGGGGGGTTGGAACTAGGTGAACCTTAAGGTCCCTTCCAACCCATTCTATGATTTACTGCTTATCTAGATGTATTTTTTTTCTCTTGTACAGTGCATATCTAGAGGGTCAGGAACTCAGAGAAATAAGACAGAAGAAAAAGACCACTGAGACTATTAAACTTACTAAAAAACACAGCCCATTATCATCATCTTGCCAAGACGAGGCTCAATGGGAAGCTTAGCTAGGATTCTTCCAAGAGGTGTCAACTCATCATTGGAATCCAGGGCATCAAGCTCTGAAACAAGATCTCTTATTATCAAAGATGGTTACCTAATCCCAGAAATCCTTAGATAAAAAATTCAGAATTTTAATAATTGTGTTTAAACAGAAGCCCACCTATATTTAAGTTTAATGTTGTTCACAATATTGCCAACCTGATTTTCAAGATTGGTCCTACAAACAATACCTTAGTGCGCATTCTGCTTCAATCATGATTTTACTTCAGCTTTACAGATGTTTTATACCTCCTCCACAATTTAAATAATTACTATTTAATTCACAAACATATTTTTCCATTTCTTTTTAGTTTGCTTCTGTACAAACCACTGTTACACTATTGAACTTCTCCAAGTCCCTATATTTGACCTAATTAACCTAAACTAATTCCTGTCCCAAGAAAATCAAAGCAGCCCTACCTCAGCCAACTGTAGTCTTCATTGCAATTGCCAAATCACAGAACCATGTGTTCATCAAAAAGAGAACACTACACTCCCTCTTCCATGAAGCTTTGCCTGCCCTTCTCTCCTTCCATTACCTAAAAATTATCACCTGAGCTCATCCTCAAAGCTATCAACCACTGTCAATAATGAAGTCAAACAAGTTTCTGTGTCTGTTTGACAGACTGAAGGATCTCATGAGCCTCGTTATCTTTCTAGCCATTTGGCCATAACCATTAAACTACACGTCCTAAAACTCTTAAGTTTGCATGACAAGAAAAACCAACACAAGTGTGATCTTTAAAAACCCTTTTAAGATATAAATTAAAAATGCAAACTCATAGTTCACATACTCTATTTACAGACTACTTTGGAAAACCTCAGCATAGCTAAAAGCTTCACACACACAAAAAAAAACCTACCAAAAAAACCCTTGTAGCCTCAGCAATTAAAAGGAAAAGTGAATTTAAAAAAAAGACTCCTTAGCTACATTTTTCTTGCTATCTACTGAACTGAAAAGCCTAGGGAATATTTTGAAGAACAGCATGTCTCATTATCCTAAAAGCACGCTAGTACTATACGTGCACTGAAAAAAAATCACAGGTCATCCAGGAAATGGAGGCACATGCAGAAAGGTCTATTTGGTGTCAAAGCTGAAAATATTTGCCTTTTTCCCTGGTTTTGCATTTCTTATCTGAAGTGCAAAAACCACACTAATATTTTTTAGATCAGAAAGTCATTAAACTTGAATATGTATCCCTAGCTATGTTTTTCATTCTGGTTTCCCTTCTATACACAAGCAATCTAGACTCCTCACACATTTTTTCATAAAATCAACAATAAAATAGATATTTCAGTTCTTAAAAATGTTAGGTGCTTATTTAGTGACATTTACAAAGCATGTTGAAGTTTGAGATCACCACTTTAAATCTAAAGCATGAATTCAGGGTTCCTCCCTGCTTCGTTTTACTCATATTCTGGTTAGTTCCTTGAAGAAACTGGGAAGACAGCTTAACCCCCACCTCAGTTTCTCCTGTTTTAGGATACTGACATTTGCATATTTATAAGCTGAAGATTTAATTGCTTGACAAAATACTGAGATCTTGGGTCAGCAAACTGTACAAAGCAGTAATTATACGATGAACTACTAACCTCTCTTTCTCAGTACTTCTATAGTAGTTTTTTAAGCGCCTTAGGCACTAAACTGAGTCTGTCATACACAGCAGTGCCACAGCTGGAAAACAGGAAGCTGGAAGCTAGCATAAGTTACTGGTAAAATAACAAAACAAGCCTTAAGTTTGAAGGCTCAAGTTTCTTAAAGGAATGACACTCCACTTGGGAATTTAAGTATTTCTTCAGCTGCAAAGGACGCTGCCACCCACACGATGCATCCAGGAAACACCTTGCTGTTTCAGACAGCATGCTACTACACAAACAATATAACCAGAGATGTTAAAGCAGGTTCATAAGTGATCATTATACATGGGAAATCACTTGGAGTCTTAGTGAGCGTTCTGCTTCAATCACTGCATCCAGAGGTGGTGGTTCTATTGCTTTGGCCAAAAACTGACCGATTCCTCCCAGCCGCAGCAACTTGATGCTCAAAGCAATTTCATGAAGTGGTGTTCAAAACATTTCAGGTGTCCTATGAGTCTGAAGTCTGGCATAAGAACAAAAAACCTCACGTTTTTCTGAATACAGGCTTTGATCACCAGCATGGGTCATTCCATCAGCATGAACCACCACCCTCCAAAGCAAATACAGCCTCCCATCCCACCCATCAGCTCTCACCGTGCTCCTGTAATTTAGGCTCTTCTACCAGTATCTACTTTTCATGCTTCTCAATTCTCATCTCTGGGTAAATTTACACTGGAAATGCACAGAGGGTATAGCCTTTTCATCATCACTACCTGGTGTAGTTTCTACCATAAGCTGACCCACGTACACAGTTTGCACGGCTGAAGCCAGATTCACAGCATGGCTGTGTCCCCTTACAGTCATCTCCTACGTTGCTAAGGTTTTCCACTCCTGAGACAGACAACCTGCTTTCAGTCTGCCTTATATACAAGCACGTCTCCACTTGTCCTTCTATCAACTCCAAACCACCCAACTTCTGCACATTTCTGCTTTGATCACTAAGAAGATTAAGTATTTTTCCTGAATGCTTCCCAAAGGTGTTTTTCTGCTAGGAAAAAAAACGTGATGGAAACAGATAGAGCTCTTAAGACTTCAGCACTTCACAAAGTATCATTAGTGATCCTCTAGCTTGTTGGTTGAAATATGAACTCCTAGGAATGACTGCACTGAGCAACAGACAGCCAAAAAAGGTTTCAAAACACCTCAAACAGATTTCCAGATTCAGCTGGCACCAGATTTAGACAAGTATCTCTCAAAGGATTATCAGCACCAGTCAACAAACCATTTTTCTTTCCTAGGCACGACGGAGCTTATATTTTGGTTTTATATTTTTTGAAGGAAGGTAACCTTAAAGTCATGAAGTCCCATGATTACTTCAGTAGCCTAAAATTGGTTCACTGTCAGAAATTCTTCATTAAAATCACTCCACTGTACTAGAAAGAACATCAAAATAAATTTGAGCGATTTAAGGAAAGTGTTTGATCAATTGATGCTTTCAGAGGTTACAAAAAGTTGAATATCAAAACACAGCTAAGCTCTAACAGCCATCTGAGAAAGGGGCACTGAAACTTTCATGAGAGAGATCAAACACTGAGTGTAACAGCTGTGTAGACTTCTGCAACCAGAAAAAAGATTTCTATGGCTCTAGTAACTGAGAAAAAACTTGGCAGCTAGAAGAGGTCAAAAGTTTCAGCAGCAGGGAAGGTGCTAGGGCAGCATGAAGGGCCTTCCTGGCCACAGAATGGGGATGGAGGGAAAAGTAACATCTGTATTCCCTGCTTTTTACTACTTTCATGATAAAATTGCCTGTTACACAAAGATGCCAGGTGCCAACAATATTTAAAGGCAGACTGGAGCCTTATCCTCATTACAAAGCTTTTTTCTGCCTTACCTCAGTCCCCGAGCAGCATTGTTTTTCTCCCAAGAGGTTCTGTAGGTTGCAGTGAAGTGCTTACTAATAAAATCTTGAACTATTTATCCACCTCATGCTATGAATAAAAGCATATAAACATGTAATTTTTTTTTTAAGCAAAAGGATGGAGATATTCCAGTGTGAACGGAGTTCATATACCTCTTCTCTGTGCTTTCTGAAATTATTTCCCCAGTTTGATCAGAAGTAGCACAGAACAGTTCTGGGAGAAGTCTCTGAGGTTATTTCTAAAAAGCACAGCCTCACCTTTCAAAGCGAGCTCTGCTGCACAAATGGAAACAAAATCCAGCACGCACACGTCCAGCTCTTCCTTTCCGCTGCTCCAAATTAGTTTTTGATGCCCAGACTGTGGCATAGTTTGTCATATTATTATGAGCGGTGAAAAGCTTCACTTTTTGTCTGTTACAGGAAAAAACCCCAACACTTAAGATCAGATGTCCTTCATCTTAAGTCCTGCCAAATCAGTTCTTATTTTATTCCCTGCAGCCACACTGCTTTTAAGAAGCAAACCATCCCTGTTTGACTAGCTAAGATTTGGCTAGTTAGGTATCAATCTAGAAGCTAAAGTATCATACTCTTTATAAAAGCAGTGCCCCATGCTATACGCAGAATAAAGTTTTCACAACTGTCTCAAAAACTTAAAATTCTTATGCAATTAATGAGATTCCTATGTGTAATCTGCTCAGAGAACATGCATAGCAACACAGGCTCTGTAACAGACTACAAAAATCTTCCTCTTTCCCATCAGCTATACACTGAGCGTTTGTAATACTCACTTGGCAGATAACATATTTCAAATACGCATGGAGACCCAGTGACACCTCACATGAATAGTGCCAGCGTGAATGCAGCCGACAGAAACCAGCCCACTGAAATGCCAGTGTGGTTTATAACCCCGCTGAACAGCTAAAGACAATGCAAATTTGTCTTGAGTGAGTTAAAGTCCTTAAACTCAGCTCTGCGACTTTGGGAACACAAGGCAGTTCTGTGTGTTCAGAAAACCCTTTTTGCATTCCAAAGAACAGGATTTACACAACAAAAAGCTGCTTCATGAACTCACTTGCAGGAGTCTATAACATAGACCACATCGTTGATGGTAATGCTAGTCTCAGCAATACTGGTAGATAAAATAACCTATAAAAACAGGAAATGCATAGTGAAATATATTTGGTCTGAAAAAGTTAAGGATGGACTGCCAGATCAACTATGTAACTTATACAAGTCAGCAATACATTCCACAAAAGCACAACAGAACTCCACACAGAGAAGGCTGTCATACTTTTGTTACTCCAGGAGGCACAGGATCAAACACTCGATGTTGTTCCTCCAAAGGAATTTGCGAATGCAGAGGTAAAATTGTATACTGGCGGCCTCCTACAACATAAATACAAGAAGGTCAGTAACTACTACTATGTGAATCTCATTTCTTCTTTGCACAATATAATTTCTATCCATGCATTCCCATGACAAATTAATCCAGCTCCCTAAACCACTCATCCAACTCTCCTCTTTGCACAGTCAATAGTTTCCTTTGGAAAGAACACAGTTGCTTGTACCAAAATGTGGATTCTTTTCGAGATGCTTCTGCATTGTATATATCAAGTTCCAGCCAGGCAAGAAAACAAGTACAGCACCCGGGATGTTCAGAGTCTTGATATAAATGAGCAGGGCCTCAATGAGTTCAAAAGAAGTTTCTTTCTCATTCAGCTGAGCCATGGAGTGCTTTGTTTCTGGGCCATATTCATCACTGCAAATAAGGTTGCAATTGGCCTACAAAAACCAAAAACCAAACAACGAAAAAAGACACAAAAGAAGTCATATAAATGAATTTATTAAAACTGTGGAGACTGGCTGGCCAGGCAAATAAGAAAATGAGATACATGGGTAGCTGATAGGGAAGACCTTCTTGGGCACAGCTCACCGAATCACTTGCAATAAGCAGTTCAGGTTCTGCTCCCCCAACCTTCTAATATAAAAACTGAACTATGAATCCACTGCACTGAGTTACAGCTCAATACAAGTCTGCAGTAATAAACCATCAAACTATTGTCGCTTCTGTTCAGGTGAATGGGGATAACATCATAAAAAGGAGAAGAAAATGCTTTTCTCATTAAAAACTACTAATTTTTTAAAATTCCATATTACTTACCTAAACAATAGTTTCAGACCTACAAATTAAGAGCTGTATCACGAAAGTGACGGATTCTTGACAATGTATGTAAACACTATTAACTGCAAGGGAAGAAGCAAAAGAAGGGACAGAATCTAAATTTTCACCCTGAAAAGATATCACCAAGCTCATCTTTCTGTATCTATTTCTTCTTCCAAGGTCACCAATCTTTTCACATTTAAAAGCATTACAGGTTTATCTTTAGAGAGAAACAGGCTGACAAAACATGAGAATTTTAGCTTAAAAAAAAATTCTTCAGTTTACAGGGGCAATGAGAAAACTCAATTCCATTTCTGAAGTTAACAGCAATCTTGGATATTAAAAATACAAAAGCTGCTAAAGATGTTTAAGTTCAACAATGCCAAAAAAATTACACTTGAGCTAGAGTTCTAACTGGCACTTGTTTAATTTTTCATATTAAAAAAGTCATACATCATCATCATCATCAACGCTTTCCTCATCCTTCTCTTTCTTCTTCTTTTCCTTTGGTGGAGGAATGAATCAAGTCATCTGAATGCAATCTTCCAGAAAATAATCTGCAAGGACAGACACGCACTGGTTATCAAGACTGACCACTAGAAGCCTGTGTGTGTGACCACTAGAAGCCTATGTGGAACATAACTCTTTTCATCTTGTCTCGAGATTCTCCTGATATAATTGTAATGTTTCTAAGTATGAGGCCAAGCTTGGAGAAAACTTCTTGGCTGTACACTAGGGGATGACAATTATTCCCACACTATCCCAATGATTATTCCTCTATTCAATATAATTCCACATATTTTTTTACCTTTTTTTTTTTTTTTTTTTTTTAAATACTGGCCGATTTAAAGCTATTTCCATTACCCCCAATATCGCAGACAACTGATCTGAAACACCACAGCTTGGTATTACCATCTCTCTGGTCCTTTGAGGGGGCTCGGATGTGATTTTTTGTTTTGGGGTGGTGCAGGGTGGTGTAGTGGTGGTAGTATTGTTTGTTTGCTTGCGTTTTTAAACCAAATGGTGCTACAAAATGGTTTGCTGTTACTGACTTCTTTGCCCAAGGTAAGCCACATCTGTAAGACATAACAATCCAAAAGAAACGTATATCTTGCTGTCCCCATAATCCTGAAGCATATAACTGATAAAATAAAAACTGAAGCAGTTCCTGAAAGTGCAACCAATGATTTACCTTGGACAGGAAAGGTTCTACCAAAGACCTCAACGACAAGACAGTTGAAGAAGTATTCACAAAACATATTAGTATCGATGGTGGCAGACATGAGGATAACCCTGATTTCAGGATATGCCTGAACTACATCTCTCAACACCACCAGAAGAAAGTCAGTCTGCATATAAAGAGAATAAACAGACCATTAATTTCCCATCCATACAAAACAGTGTCTTCCCAAAAGACCAGAAGGAATTACAGACATACACGTTCACTGAACAGGAACTTTTCAGGACAAGAGAAGTAACAAGGATCACAAAAATGTTCTATAAACAGAAACAAGTTGTCAGTGCTTTATTTTGAAAAGACAGCAATTCCTAGGATAAGTGAATTTTAGGATTTCCAGTGTAAAGGAGGGTTATTCTTTTATCAGAATGAAACAAACTAAAGAAATGCATTCAAAAATGGTTTGCTTCTTTCCTAACAATACACTACAACTTAAGTCTTTTTAAACTTGGTTTATACATAAAGTAGCCGCAGTTCATAAAATTAATAGGAATGACTAGGTGCAATTGTACTGCAAAGTTTTATAGTTCTGTTTAAACATGACATTTACTTAGTTTTGCCATGCAGCTAGGCAGGCCCTTAGTTCAACAGATAAAATTCTAATCTCAGTCAACATTTCAAAACTTGTATTTTACATCGTTAATATAAACCTAATAAATGAAGAGATGCACCAGAAGTATCTGCACTGCAATTCCATCCAAATGAGTCCCCAAATTCTGTGAAAACAAGCTTAACCATCATGTCAGAACTCAGTGGTTTCTCTCACTCTCTCACTCATTCTCTGCCACACTTGGTGTGGCAAAGCTGAAAACTATACAAAAGAATCAAAGGGACAGAAAACATTTCTCATTTCTTAAACTATATACAATCCCTCCCATAATTCTATTGTCAACTTGTGGCTTTTTTCTTCATGTTAAAATCAAATTTAAATGCATCACTCTCAAGACTGCAGCTTCTGTAAATGCTACTGCTGTTCTGTTATAGTAATACATAATTGTCAGTAGAAAAAGCACTCCAAAATAAAAGTGACATTCAGCATGCTTCCACATTTGGACAAGAAGTGCTTGGACCACAGTGTTCCATTTTCCAGAGAGAACCAGGAGATAGAAGGAGTTTCTAACAGGAAAAAAGACACGGGGCAGCAAGGTCACACAGGAAAGGAGTAATTAAGAGTTTCTAAAAATCTTATCGAAGATGGAAAACTCACATATATGGCATTTAGTATGACACAGTTTCCTTTCACGTTAGCTATTACACAAGAACACATACAAAAGTTAAACACAACAGAAGCACAGAGAGAAACAGGACTGTAACCACCAGCTAACTCACATTAATGTCTTTCTCATGGATCTCATCAACAATAACATGACTAATGCCACGGATCCCAGCCTCCACCTTTCTCAGAAGAACACCTTAAACAGATATAGTAGTTAAATGTTCATGTAACAGCTCAAACTTTCCCCCCACCACTTCATCACAAACAGTTGCACCGTTTTAAAAATCAACAAGTGCCACAGGCTGCCCAGCACCTTTTACAACCCCACCTCTAATCACCATTTCACAAGTGATGGTGTGTGTATAAAGTATTACTACTAGAGAGACTCTTTCTTCGTTTCCACCCAATAGTGCTTCCCCTTCTGTCTTCTACAGACGATCAATATATGGCAATTTTATCTCTTAAAGAAATTATTTGTGTGGTATTAGACCTGTATTATCATACATCTGAACAACAATCTTTCTTTGCACAACAGCATATCAGCAAACTTCTCGTATCCAGAAAAACCCTTTTTAATCTTTCAAACAGACTTCCCAAAGATTTTCATCTAACTATATCTCTGCTTTTGTTGCTAACTCGAAAAAATTCAGATCCATAAGTAATAAGCTCCAAACACAAACAAACCAATACAGACCTACAGTGCAGAACATCACACTGGCATGCGGCTGAGGAAGCACAGATTCAAACCGCACGCTGTATCCACAGCTTTGCCCAGGTTGCTCTCCTCTCTCGTATGACACACGCTCTGCTACAGAAACAGCACTAATCCTCCGAGGCTGAGAGATGAAAAAGTTTTCCCTAACTTAATGATGAGGTTTTATAAGTTTATCAGAACACTGCTGAAATAAGAAAGTAAATTATAAAAGTTATAGGTACCCTGTCCTAAGATTTGTTTACAGAGTAGTCATTAAATAGTAGTAGTATCTCTAACAGCAGACTTTTTTCCTTTTACAATGGTTAATTCTGCACATAAAATCACAGAGGAGAGAGACAAGGATACACAGGAACTACTAGCTGTCATTTGCCAAATCATTTTCCCTCAGTCTGTCAAAAAGTTTTCACCTGGGCAAGGTACAAGCCAGATTATGCCAATCGTAGATACATGAAAGAGTAACACTCCAAAATGAAGATACACATGATGCTGAGGCTTCTCCTACACGTAGCACTGAGGAGACACTTCTATGAACAATGTCCTGCAATGACAATCAGATTTCTCAACACATCCCAATAGTTTTTTTCTAGTATCCAATCACAAAATTTAAGTGGTTGCTTTGTACTGTATTTCTCACCTGTGTCACTATTATGTTGCACTCTGCAGCTCTGTTGGTTTTGATGTGTTCATCCAGGATGTACTGTGGCACTTGTGTGGTTTTGCCACAACCAGTGGCACCACGAATTACAACAACAGAGTTGTGACAGATTGCATCCAGAATTTCACTTTCAAAATTCTTCACAGGTAAGGCCTCTCTCTCTTTTTGGATCTGGAAAAGAACCCAACACATTTCCAAAAGTCTCCAAAAATCAACCTATTCAGCTCCATGTCCATACTTTGTCTCACTTTCTACACAGGTTTTGCTGACACAAAGGAAAAACTGTGCAAGAACAAATCATAGTTTGTAGTTTTTCCTTGCACAGCATGACATATCCCCACCTCCATCCCAACGTAACATCCAGCACTTCTGAAAACTTGGTGCATATTACTACTGAAATCCAGCCTTACATACTTCGATTACACTATGTTCAACCACTTCTGGAAAATAAAAAGATCAGTGCAAGCACACCATGTTACAGGAAGCACTTACCCTTTGTAATTCTTGATCCTGCTCCAAACGGTACAAGAAATCAGTTTTCAAATCCATGCTTATTTGCTCTGGACTGAGCTGTAAATACAAGACATTATTTGGAGGCTTTCTGACCCCTCTGCTTATCTGTATCATAACTTCAGTACAAAAAATCAGTCACACCAACATAACGATTCCAAATATCAGTGAAGGATCATTTCCTACATAGATTCCTGAAACGAGTTATGCCTATGAGCAATTTTACTTCATTCATTCCAGTTTGTTAAAATTAAATGGCCATCCTCAAAGGTTTCTCAGAAAGATCTAAAACACTGAAAAGGAATGACTGTCTAAATTTAAATACTTTAACTGCTCAAGAAACATACTCCATTCAGCAGTAAGCCAATGAGATACTTAGATGATCATTCAGACAGGAATTTTTAATGTAAGGAATGAAATAATGTAAGCGCATAACCACCCACAGAACGGTAGCTGAAAAGGGAAAAAGTGAGCAGAGAGGGAAATTTATCAGGCAACTCCTGTATTTCAAGTAAGAAAGAATTCTAAAGATATTCAAATTTGTTATCAAACAGCTAATGGGGTTTTACTGAGAATGAGGTAGCTGCATCACTAGTATGTGGAAACTGTGAAATTTGAAGCCAGTTCAATCTGCAATGTCCATAAATACATGATGTGTTTTAAGTGGCAATGCTCAAGTTTATGTCAGTTCCATATTTTTTAAATCAATATATGATGATCCATGTTAATTTCATGTAATTTATGGAAAAACCTGCAGTCAAAAGGATTATTATTAAATTGTTGTTTTGGTCATAAGTATTCTGGTTCCCTGTTGTAGGAAACTCACGTTCCTGCCCTGAGAGTTTTTTTCTGACCACATTATACCAGTGGCCAAATTACGCCTCTGAGCTTGGCAGCCTAGTGTTTGTTCCCTTCTTCCTCATTTTATCATGCCACATTGATGCTTTTCATTTGTTCTGTGTCAAATGGGACAAGAAATGACAAAAAAAGAAAGCAGGCCGACTGGGTGGTGACACTGGCTTGCAGTACTTTCTCCTCCCAGAAAAGAAAGTCCTAGCATGGAAATATGATAAAGAGAGGCTAGTAAATTATAAATGACATGCCCATATGCTTACCTTGTAATTTCAATTAGAACTTTGTATGGGCTGCACAATAGCAAGCAAAAAGTGAAACAATGCAAAGAATTGGGACATCTAAGACACTGCTGCTCAAGAACCTAATAAAACATGAAGTAAATACAAAGAACTCCTACCAATGAAAAGACCCCCTTCCTCCAGGTCAAGAAGGGAAGAAATTTTATCAGAGGACTGTTTTCTCCTTTGGAATAGCTCAAACTTTAAATCCGGGGGGGGGAAAAGCATTTAAAAGTTCTAGAAGCATGGGGAAAACAAACAATAAATCAATTTTTAAAGCTATCTTACATTTACCAGAGGACCCTCATCAATATTGCAGCTGGTCCAAGGGTTCCAGTTGGAATGAGGTGGTGACCACGGAACAACTCCCATATGACTTTGTCTCTGCGATGGCTCAAAATGGGCCAACTTTCCAACATTAATCAGAACTGGATTACTGGGATCCTCAGGCTATAAATCCAAAAGTAAAGTGGGCCAAGAAAGATAAAATACATTAAACAAACAGGCCTGATGTTAAACACTGGAGTATATGAACCACACACTCACCAAAGGCACAATCTCCAGCGACAGTTCCCGTACAGTCTTTTGCAGCTGATTTTCTAGGTCAGAAGACAGCAATACCTCATAGGGTTCCACCTATTGAATGTTTAAAAACTACATGTTGATATACACAAAAAGACAGACAGTGGAAGCCAGAACTGCAGCCTACTAGGGAGTATACTGAACTATCAAATATTTCCTTGTGAAACCAGGCCAAAGAGCACCATCAATTCAAAATTCACATTCTTGAAACATTTTGCTGACTTTTCATCCACCAAGAATCTGCAGAATGTTTTTAAGTATCTAAGTTTAATTTCAGAGGAAAACATTCCTAAACTTGTAACTGGATACCAAAAAAACGCTGAAGTGCCAGAGAATTAAACCAAATAGCTAAGAACTGTATGTAGCATAAATAGAAATCTTTACACTTGTAGGAAATTTATGCTGAAAAAAAGCATTTGTTTTACTATTTCATTGTATACTATTTCATTTAATATGTTGTGAAACTAGTTTACTGCTCCATTCACTTACACATGAAACTGTATTTCTGATCCTCACCACTGACCAGAACAGAAACAGTTGCTGGTCGAAAGAATCAAAATTATTAACTTGTAAGCTGTTAAACATCAAGAGCAAACTCTCACTCGCTCATCTGTATCAAAGAGTGCTTGTGTGTTATTAAGATGAAAGCAACAATTCCTGACCCTTCTACCAAACTCACCGATTCTCCTTTTTCTTTCTTTGTCTGTCCAGAATAAGGTTCTATGATACCAAGATGGTAGAGCTGTCTAACCAAGGAAAGCACACAGGACTGTGCTGCCAGCTTTTTGTTTGATCCATGCTCACGACTGAAAATCCCTGCAGCACACAAAGGTCAGAGCTGTAGTAGCTAATGAGCCAAAGAGCTTCCACGGAAGATACTACTTTGAAATGGGCAAATGGGCTTTCTGATTGTACACACATGCTAGGTTTCATGGAAAGTTTCAAAACTTGGTAAATCCAGAGTTTCAACATAAAATTGAACCAGGCCCCTCCATCAACAGATGAACACTAGCTGTGTAATGTTACTTACTGACTTCCTGGGGAACTCCTGTAAAGTTTTTTCTGCATTCAGTGTCTAAGAAGTATGATTATCCTGTACCACCCAGCAACACTGTACAAATTTCACAGCAAGCTCTACATAAATAGGTATGGATAGCACACCCATTGCCTGGAAACATATGAGACACCTGCATTTCTCAGATATGTGAAGAGAAGTAATTAAGAAAAACAAAACCTACCATGTCTCACAACCATTTCTTTGTGCTGAGACATGAGTGGAAGCACATAATGCACAAGCAGTAGAAAGCAACAAGCACAGCACACAGAAAAAAAGATTTCACATCATGAAACAAACATGAACCTTCACTTCCAGAACTGGCTAGAACACATTATAAAAGTCTATACCCACATACCCACAAGTACCATCTATTCCTCTATACCAACATCCTTCTCTTGTTAAAATAAAAAATTAAATAGGAACACTTACTTCAGCCCAGCTGCTTCACATAAATGTTCATTTCTGCAATAAAGCTCCTGTAAGAGAAAGAAAGGACACAAAGGTACAATTATCAATAGCTGATACTGACACCGCAAAAATATCCACTCTTTCCAGTTTCTCTAGGCAAAGATATCGATGTCTTCAGTCAGAAACTCTTAACTCAACAAGGGTCAAGCTCCTGGTTTCTGCTGGGATAGAGTTAATTTTTCTTCTCATTTAGCTGGTGCAGTGCTGTGGTTTGGATGTGGTGTGAGAACAATGCTGATAGCACACTGATGTTGTAGTTGTTGTTGGGTCATGTTTATAGTAAGTCAAGGACCTTTCGGTTTCTCAGGCCCTGCCAGTGAGAGGGCTGGGGAGGCACAAGAAACTGGGAGGGGACATGGCCAGGACAGCTGACCCAAAATAGCCAAAGGGGTGTGTTCCATACCACAGAAAATCATATCCAATATAGAAACTGGGGGGAGTTCGCTGGGACCTGCCAGTCACTGCTCAGGGACTGGCTGGGCATTGGTCAGCAGGTGGTACGCAATTGTATTGTGCATTATTTGGCATTTTTTTCCCTTCCCTTGGAATTTTATTCCTCTCCCCTTGTCTCTCCTTTTCATTATTTTCTGTCAAGTATTAAACTGTTCTTGTCTCAAGCCTTGAATTTTACCTTTTTGCCAAATCTCCTCCCCATCCCTCTTGAGGCACAGGCAGAGGGGGGAGTGAGCGAGTGGCTGTGTGGTTCTTAGTTGCTGGCTGGGGTTAAACCACAACACCAAGGTAAGATATAACTGCTTTTAGTCCCTTTAATCCCAAGTTAGTAGGTTAATAGACTTGCCATCAATAGAACCAGTAGATCTGTTAAGAGTCCAACAAATGCCACCATTCAGTGCCAGCACTGAAATTTAAAGCTACATTATTAGGAAATATGCTCTGAGCTGCCTAAGTTTAAGGCAAAAATTATAAAGCAGATACCATGTAACTGCAACATTAACATGTATCCCACATTATATTAGTGTAACCCACTAGTAGCCTGGGTTTATTAACTCAGATGCAACACTTAATACAGCCACCCTGGGGTTTGCCACACATTTGGTCAGCTCAGAGCACAGACAAAACTCAACCAGATCAGTCTGCCAGAGACCAGTCCACATACCTGCACAGAAGGACACAGCATGCTTGAATTTTTATCAAGCTCTTATTCCCATACTCTGAGCAGAGCATACAATCAAAAGTAACTCCGCACAGCAAATGTAATAGTTTGTCTAGTAGGCATGTAACCCATTAAAGGTCAACTGGTATATCAGTTTAGGTTTAAAAATAAAGGAGAAAGCTATGTGTCAACAGAGGAGGATGGAAACCAAGATCCATGTTTTTAAGAATCACAAACCTAAGCGCCTGTATTTGCACAGATTAAAAATTAAAGCCAAATTCTGATAAGACAGGATTTAAACTGGCAAATGTGATTCAAGATGTATGACTGGGCTTTATCAGACTGAGATCCTCTTTGAAAACTATGCCTTGGTACTTCCACAGCTGCAGGCTGAGCCTTGCATCTGTGTCCTTCACTTCTTGCTGTAAACAAACAACAAAAGGTTAAGTGAGGAATTTAAATTTCACCTAGAACTCCTTCCTGTACTATCAGTGAACTGACCTTCAGGCACAGTGGCTTCATGGGTCAAAGGCCACTGGCTTTCAGGGACACAACAGCCAACTAAGGCACCGATGACAGTATGTTTCTCAGCCAGGCCTATAGTCAGCATTCAATCTCATTCTCCTCCACCTAAGGGGACAACAGCAACAGCAGAAATCAGTTTGCAGCAAAATCCCATGTGATTCTTTAGTACAGCCTCCGTAGCCTGTTTGTGAACACACAGATCTTTAGTGTTGCCCACTGCTACCATCTTCAGCAGGAACACAAGGAGGCAAAGGCATCCCACACTACCAATGGAATCCCAAAAGAGAAAAGCCACATCCCATCCCTTAATTTTTAGTTCATACATTGTGTTTTAGGAGAGCCATGTTTACATTTATGATTTATACCCTCCTGTCATAATTAAAACAATATTTCCAAACCCAAATTTCCCAGCTATTATTAAATTCTTATATCAAATGACTATGATTAATTGACAATAAAAATACATTTCTCCTTTTAAAACCTCTGAGAGTGAGGCTGATATTTCTGGCATAAAGACAATTATTTAAAAAAACTAATCAGATTTGTGAGATATAAGGCAACTCATACTTTTTACAAAAAAACAAATAAATTATATTACTGTCCTCAAACCTCCAAATACATCTGAAATTATTCCTCTCCTATTACACTTACCAAAAGGATTAAATCAAATAGTTTGCCCTCTCTCAATGATTGCTAGAACACATTAGAATTTTCATGCCTATACAATCCATTGAAGCAGATAGTTCCCCCTTCTGCCATTCCATCCAGGGCAATTCACAAGCTTTCTTGGATATAGTAAATAGGAAACCCTGAAATGCTCTCCAGAAGAATGGTAAGCAGGCTGAGAAACATACTGTCATCTGTGGTCACTCCGTTCTGCTCAAGATTATATACATTTAAAAAAAAAAATGGGGTTTAATGCTTTTACCTGCAAGAAGGCGTAACAAAACGAGCTGCACAAATAATCTGCAAGTTATAGAATAAAAGAAGTGCTGAAGAACAACACCTGCAACAAGCTTATTTAAAATTCCTACTACTGTACTAATTTTTTATGTCACTCATTTAAGGGAAAGAAACGTCCTTGCTTGAGAACATAAATGGAGATGAACTGACTTGAAGATGGGTTTTAATTTAGAACTTTCTGACACCAGTACACATATTTCAGCTGTTCTAAATGCTTGTAAAGCTCAACAACAAAAGAATACCACAAGTCCTGTGAGTAAGATTCTCATAGAAAACTGTAATAAGAAAAGCCACTTGTCTTTCTAAAAACAGTAACTCTCATAGAACACAAGCTTCTAGAATACAAAAAAACCCCAACCCCAAACTCAGCTACAAGAATCCAGCAGCAGAAGCCAACAATTCTGACCACAAAATGTAATTATATTTCAGAAGAAATAATACAATGTCATAAAGTTTTGATGACTTGTAAAGAGTATTCCAAACAGGGGTAAAAAAAAAAAATCAAAACAAAACATAAATTCTTTATGTGCAATCTATTATGCATCATTTTCATTTGGGAGAAGCACATGCAAATTTTCTGACAGAATGGGCAGAAAGTCAAGAGTAATATCTAGCTAGTTTCAACTGAAATTTAAGACCCTCAAAGCTCCTTTGGGAGGATTCTGCCAAACTAATTTTTCCAGTACAAGATTCTGCTGCCAAAAAAGTTAATTATTAAAAAAAAAAAATTGTCCTGAAAGTACTTTTCTACATAAACAAATATAAGCATATTTAAGATTAACTCAAAATGTACAAAGACAACTACAGTCATACAAACAATTACTGCAAGCAATTAAGAGCTCTTTCCATTCAAACTGACACCTCAAAGTTAGCTAGAGCATAGCAATCATTTTAAAAGCTGCACATCCATGAAAAATATCAGACAGAAACTTTTTCAGTCACTCAGATCTTAACACCAGTGTTCAGCACACCCATTTCAAGATTTAGGGATGTTGTTGGTCCTGGTAAAGAACACTGCTTTCTCAAACAGCACTACGGAGCACTGCAAACAAACGTGATTAGCCACTGTCACCAAAAAATATTTCTAACCTTTCATAAGCAGAAGGTGACTAAAAGGTGACTACCAAACCTGTTGTGATCAGGCCCCACTTCAGTGTATTTATATTCTTCCTGAATCTTCTCCTTTTGGAAAAACTGGTTCAGACGTGCCTTGGCATTTTCCAAGGTCCAACTCCCATGAAGATTGGCATTTAAGTCCACTTCTGACTCTGAGGACTAATATTGAAAAACAATACCATTTACTAGTTTCTAACGGATTTCAGTTTTAAAAATTCTTACAGCAAGTCTTAAAATAACTTGTCTAGATGCTCTAAATTAAGACATTACAGAATATGCTAAAAAATCCTCATTATTTCCTTATTTTCACAACAAAATGTCTATATGAACATTTCACAGCATCCTGAGTGATTTATTTTGTTCCTAGCTTAAACAAGTTACTTTTGTTGAAAGTCAGCAAGTAATCTGAAGCTTAAGTTAAAACCAACAGCAAAACATCAAATGAAAACAGGAAGCTTGACTATAAATGCTAATAAATCAAAGGGACTGAAGGACACCTAAGAACTAAAGCACAATTCCATAGAATGACTTACTGCCTGCACTTCTTGTTCCTCTTTCCTTGAATAATAGTCTTTCAAATTTGCACCTCGATCCCACTGACCTCCACGATTGCCACTGTTTCCAGGTGTTGTACCTGAGCCATTGCCTACCACATGGAAAAAAACAAAACTGAAGTAACTCCCCCAAAACATGTTTTTAGCAATAAAGAGGTACTGCCTGGCTATCTCGATAGGACACAACCAGTCCCTCATGTCTCATGCAGTCATTCACTTCTCTGCCTCAAAACCACAATGACTTCTAACTGTCTTCTGGCTGCAAAATTACGCTATTAGAGAGAAAAGAACCCACCCAAAGCTATGTGCATATATTCCATCCACATACATGTAAATTACAGTTTTCACAATCTTACCTATTTCAGCCTCTATAATCAAATGTGGAGGAAGAGGTCCACCCAAAGTAGAACTGGAACCAGTAACATCTCTAGCTGCTTCAGATCCTCCATTGGGGGTATCACCTGCTGCTGGCTAAGAAAGAGAATGAAGGAAAACCTCAGCATATTTGTACAGAGTAAGTCTTTTTACTGTTTAGCTAGAAAACTCAGGCAGTTCAAATAGCTCATGCAACATCACACAACAGCTACCCGCAGTAATAACCCCCAATAGTAACACCCTTTTAAAACCTGAAAGAAATGCAATTGCTTGAATATTTGGCTTTTTGTGGGTGTCCTGTAAAAGGATTTCCAACCAACAAGTAGCCCTGACTTACTGAAGTTGAACAGTTATAAAATTGACTGTTCCAGCATCCAGGGAAAAATAACAGATGCTGGTTCATATTATAGATCCAAGGGAACTAAAAAATACTTTATGAACACACAAGAAAAACCCTGTAAGAAAACACTACTATCCTTAGGAAATGACAAAATTACAGTAATCATTACATTTTGAATTCTTCCTATTTTGAGATATGTACATTCAGCTAACTGAACACATCCTCGCTGCTTTATTCAGAACCCAGAACATGCTGTGTTTAGAACCCAGTGCAGCACGCTGCATTGCCATGAAACTAACTGCTACACCAGTAACAATATAGGTTCTGTTACCATAGGGCTTCACCTAGGCTAACAAGGCAGGGACACTGCTTCCACCAATCAAACTATGTATCTTATACAGATAAATCCTTGATGAGGCACTAGAAAGAGATTCTTCCATCCCAATGTATAATATGTAGCTTTGTGCTTTATTTATTGTTCTCTAAAATTGCTGTAAAGACAGAGTTACCACCCTGCTCAGCTTTTCTGTGATAGTCACTGCTGGTACTTGCAAGGTTCATACAACATCATAAAAAGCAGTGATCCTGTTACACACATGAGGAGTTAAGGCAGAAAGCATTTACAGTTTAAAAAGTGCCAAGTTTTGAATGTTTGGTTTGAGATGTCTGTGATCTTTTTATTTTTGTGGTTTTTGGTTTGGGTGTTGGTTTGTTTTTTTTTTTTACATACATGGTATTATATATCATAACATGCATTTAAAACAATTCCAGTGTTAAAGTGTGAGTATTCAGCACTTTTCACATCAGGCTGCACCTTGCAGCATCTCTGAACTCTTTCCAGCCTCACCAGTTATGCAGACCAACATGCAACTCTTTTTACTAGATCACCCTACAACATTCACTGCGTGTATTCCAGCCTTTCAGCACTGTTGAGCACAAGTTCCACACATTCAGTCTTCTTCACTGCACATGGGTGCCAGACTGAACTCCAGGGATGAAATGCAACTGGATGCACAGCACTGCAATCAAAGATTAGTCTTTGGCAAGGAGAAAGAGCAGCTTACTCCAAATCAGGAATTTCATCTCTCTTCATCTCATTCACCCGAACTAAGTAATTGACGAAGTCCCGAGCAGCGTTGCTCTGCGCATCTTTCTTGTTAGTGGAATTGCCCATGCCAACATAGTTAAAGCCTTCCACTCGAACCTGCAAATAAAAACACAGATCTGTGGCACATACAAGTGAAAGGGTCTTGAAAACCAGTAAAACTGACTAAACCACCAAATTTCAGTTGTTAATAAGTACAGCAGAACTATTATTACTAAGTGTTGTTACACACTTTTACACATATCTATATAGTTCTGTAGGTTTTGAATGTATACTTTATACCTATTGAAGGAAACACCCACAGTCCATTCTCAGAGAGCATGAGGGTCTCCCAAAACCTCACTGAAGAATATGAACTAGCGTAGGAAGGGATCCTGGCAACACAGAGCAGCAAACTCTGCACGGGTTCACTTTCCACAACTCTAATCCCAAACCTTCAGACAACGAGGGCAGGAGTGAGCTTGTGTGTCCTCTGCTGTAGCTCCACGTTATTACAGCTAGCACCACGCAATGCATTTCAT
This sequence comes from Microhierax caerulescens, assembly GCA_035590215.1. NCBI lineage: Eukaryota > Metazoa > Chordata > Aves > Falconiformes > Falconidae > Microhierax > Microhierax caerulescens. The sequence goes on from JAVJGJ010000030.1 coordinate 5,007,761, forward strand.
AGGCAAGCTTTAGAGCAGCAATTTTATATCCCACTAGCATGCCTGACAGGCTGCTGCAAAACTTGATCACAGGCAGTTTATTCAAAATTTAGACTAACCAGGTATTTTACACCTGCTTTTCTGCAACCACTGCCCCTCATCTTAAAGGTTATTGTCCTTCTTTTACATTTACAGTCAGCAACTCCATTTCATTTCAGTTTCACTTGGGCAGATTGCTTACACATTTCTGATTTCCACTCTTCCCTCTGCTGACTAAGTGAACAGCTCTTTACTACAGTTAGTCAGTATTGGGGGGGGTGGGAGGGGGGGGGGGGG
>JAVJGJ010000030.1:5022314-5046041 GCA_035590215.1 Microhierax caerulescens
GCGGCTGCCAGCGGCTCCTCCAGACCCGGCCCGCTGCCCCGGCCGGCGCCGCGCACAGCTGAGGTGCAGGCGGCGGGGCTGAAGCGCGCGGAGCCGGCAGGAGGCGGGCGGCCGCCGGCCCGAGGGCGGGGGAAGCCGCCATCATCTGACAGCTCTCCACAGAACGCAGCGCGCCCCAGCCCGCCCCAGCCCGCCTCACCCCCCGCCCCGGCCTCCCCTGCCGGCCGTAACCCACAGCTGCTGCGGGAGAGCCGAGGCTTGTTCGGATGGTCAATCGCTGTTTGGAAACTTTTAAGAATAAATAAATAAATAAACTTTTAAGAATAACTAAACGACGGGGTGGAGAGGTAAAAGGAAGCTGGCTGCACACACAGCTGCTGCAGGAAAGCCGAGGCTTGTTTGGAAACTTTTAAGAATAAATAAATAAATAAATAAATAGATAACTAACTAACTAACTAAACAGACTTTTAAGAATAACTAAACGACTGGATAGGTAAAAGAAAGCTGGCTGCACACCTGAGGAGACGCCAGGCTGCCCTGCAGATCTCCTGCAGGAGATCTGGGGGGGGGCTGGTTAACAGCTCTATGGATTTCAGCAGGGATTTCTGCCCAGGCACAAGCCACTTGTAAAAAAATAGGGGATATCTTTTTGTTGTTGGCTAGAAAAAACGCTGGAAGGCTGGCTGCAAATGGGAAGGGTGTCCGCCTGAAGGCCTGCAGCTCAGCTCCCCTCAGGCCACCCACCTGTGCAGCGCAGCGCATGTACCGCTGCTGCTCGAGAGACATCCACCGCACTGCACAGTGGAAAGAAAAACCATGTTTTCTGCAGTTCAAGTGCCCTTGAATGAGAATGATTTCAACAGGTGCGTCATGGTGAGTGGGGAAGCAAACCCACCCCGCCTTGTTGTGAGGGCAACAAGCCCCAGTGGCATGTCAAAAGCTTGTGAAGGCCTGGGCTCTGCAATGACGGGCATCACAGATTAACAGATTGTTTTTTTTCCAAACAAATTGAGTTAAATTTCATCTTTTCTCTGTTACCAGACAAAAAGGTGCAACTGGAGATCAAACCTTGCTTGGTTCTCTGCAATGAAAATTACAGCTCAGTAATTTAAGGGTGAGCATCAAAATATTATCATTATTGTAAAACAAAATCCCATATGCCCCCCCAAATTCAGCATTGTTTCAACTCATCTTACACCTCTGCATTTCTTTTACATGACAAACTTGCACATTTCACCCTCAGGGTCTCAAATCTGTATTCGGCATCGAATTTAAAAGTTGTGGTGTTGAAGAAATAAGCCAGCCATTGATCTCTGTGCCTTAGTGCCCCTTCATACAGATTGTATTTAGCTCTTCTGTTCCTTGCCACAGTTATATAGCTGCAAGCTCTACACATAGTAATTGTCTCTGATGGACGCTTGCTGTGGTGGGGACCTGCTGTTACTCAGTGCCTCCAATTTGCGGTTCTTCTACAAATCAACACTATTTGGATAAGAGAAACCCAAGCCAGTTGACATACAAACATACAGTGCATGAATAGAAAAACCATGCCATAAATCAAAAACCATGAGGTGCACAGAAATGAGAAGTTAAGGGGACGACCTGCTTCATTTTGGCCCCACTATGTACACCACCATGACCTGGGTGCAGCTCATGTCATGGAAGCTGCAGGACACCAGGAAAGGCTCTGGCTGCCCATTTCCTTATCTCCTGCTTGTTTCTTTTCCATTGTGGTGCTGGAAGCAGTCCCAACACCAGTGCAGTGCTCTGGCTCTGGGACATGCAGTGTGGGGAGCTGGGAGGATCCGTGCTGCTGATCGTGACAATCGAGCAGAAAACAGTGGCTCATGGGGAGCTAAAACCACTCCTTGTGTACAGCCCATGTGGCTCCTGTTTTCCTCTCCAGCATGTGGTTTTACCAGATGTGCATCACATGCAGGGTCTGGGCCCCATGGCAGAAAGGCAGCTGTGCACAGCACAGTCCTCCTCCGCCCTACCAGACCTGCAGCTGGTGCCGAATTCAAATCTTCACCCAGCAGATCTGAGCAGCAGACCACCTGCATCTCTTCAGACAAAGTAGTGCCCTGCACAGATTTGTGGCTGACATTTAACAGACTCAGAAGGAAAGAGGCTATGAAAGGCCATATAGAGTGCACATGGACTGACCACCAAAGGCATCAATAGATCTTTCTTGAACACGCCCCAATGCCTGCAGCTTCCAGCTCTCCTGTGGGCTTGGTTTGCTTCCTGGGGAAAATCGTTTGGGTTTTCTACACCTATCCATAAAAAGCGTGCAATAAAACATTCTGTCTTCACTGTGTGCTTTCAGACCTTCTATTAAAGTGCATTTTGAGAGCATCCAGTGCCTGCAGTAGAGAAAACAATCCCCTCTTCTTGTGCATTCTGGGAGCACATTTTTCATGTATTTACATAATAATCTCAGGAGTTTGGGTTTGTGGTATTCCTCCTCCACTCCAAAATATGCTCACTGTGGGCTGTTCACACACAGAGAGACTACTTTCTCTGGGGTTTGGGTTTATTAAGAGGTTCTCACAAAGCACATGTATTTTCTTCCAGAAATCCCCTCTTCTCTACGCATTTCCATTCCTATGGGTAATTTCTCTTTCTCCAGGCTGAACAGTCCCAACTCTCTCAGCCTCTCCTTGTAATACAGATTTTGCAATCCTATGATCATCTTTGAGGCCCTTCACTGGAGTCACTCGAGGAAGTCCATGTCTTCCCTTTACTGAGAAGCCCAGCATTCCACATGCACGTCACCAGAGCTGAGCAGAGGGGAAGGATGACCTCCATCAACCTCCTGGCAGCTCTCTAATGCAGGATACTGAAGGTTCAAGTTCCTCTTGCCCATCAGGACCCCCAGGTCCTCTTCAGCCAAGCTACTTTCCAGCTGGGTGGCCTCAACTCTGTACTAGTGCCTGGGCTTATTCCTCCCTTCTGTGGTACATTGCAGTTTTCTTTGTTGAAGTTCATGAGGTTCCTGTTAGTCCATTTCTCCAGCCTGTCAAGGTCCCTCTACAAACTTTCTGAGGGTGCTCTCTGCTCCTTCATTCAGGTCATCAATGAAGAGGTTAGGCAGTACTAATCCAAGAAGAACGGGAGGTTCAGAGACAATTCAGTGGTCTCTAGAGTAATTTAGAGAATGTTTAGAGAAGATCCTGTGATTATTTTACGAGCCTACTTTGTGCTGTTTGGTAGCATGTTAGAGAAGTTTTACAGCAGTTTACTGCTGCTTAGAACAGTTTGTAGAAGTTACAGGTTGGTATAGAAGGGTTTTAGAGCTGCTTAGAGCTCTTTAGAGGAATTCTAAAGCTGTATGAGGAGTTTAGAGTTGTAGAGATATAGAAGCATTTTAGATGTCTTTAAAGACACATTAGTGCTGCTTACAGCAACACAGAGGATCAGTTTAGAGGTGATCTGAGGTTTTTAGAAGAGGTTTAGAAGAAGTAAAGGAGTTTACAGTTGCTCAGACAGCTTTACAGGAGTTTTGGCACACTTTACACAATTTTAGAGCTGCTCAGAATTGTTTATAGGGGTTTTAGAGCAGTTAGATCAATTTAGAGTGGTGTGAAACTGCTTGTGTTGTTCGGATTGGTTTTAGAGGACTTCAGAGAAGTTTTTATTGCTGTTTCTCGAAAGAGGAGTTTCAGAACTGCAGAGAGGAGTTCTAGAACAGTTGCAAGGAGACTGAGAGGAGTTTGAGATCCATTTTGAAGCATTTTACTGCTGCTTAACACAGTGTGGAGGAATTTTAGTGTTGTTTAGAGGATTTTCAGAGAGGTAGAGTCGAGGTTTTAGAGGAATTTATAGCTTCTTCCCATTGTTTCCAACTGATCGGAAGTGTTTTAGAACTGTTCAGATGGGTCATAGAACAATGTAGTGCATTTTAGAGATATTTTGGAGCTGTTTAAAGAAGTCCAGACTGGCTCAGCGTCACCCTAGAGCGTTTTAGAATCAGTTAAATGATTTTAAAAGGTCTCATTTAGGGGGTGTATTAATAGCTCTTTTGGAGCTCACCAGAGGCGTTTTGTAGCTATCTGGCAGTATTTTAGAGGGGTTTAGAGCACTTCAGAGCACATGCAAGGAATTTTGGAGGCCCTTAGCAGAGTTCAAGAGGCCCAAAGGAAATTCAGGTGTCTTCAAATTGATGCAGAGGAGTTCTAGATAAGATCAGACAAATCTGAAAGCTGCTTAGAGGAGGTTTAGAAAGATGTTAGTGCAGTACAGAGGACCATAGCACTCTTTCAAGGGATATTACAGCTCCTCAGAACTGTTTAGTGTGCTTCTGAGGAGCTTTGGAGGATTTTGAGTTATTTTTCAGATCTTTAGAGCTGTTTACAGGAAAGTTACAGACATTTTTAAAGTGGTAATAAATTGTTAGAGATGTTTAGAAGCATTTAGTGGCAGTTTAGAGCTGATTGGAAGAGTTTTACAGTGGTTTAGAGACCACTTTGAGTTGTGTAAATTTCACCTGTTTTGTGGCAGTTGCCTCACTGCAGCAATACAGAGGTCCTGAAGGTCTTTTAGAGCAATTTAGAAGAGGTAGACAGTGATTTAGAGCTGCCTAGAGGGGATTAAAATCTTACAGTAGTAAGTTAAAATGTTACAGTAGTCCTGAAAAATGTTAGGGTTGCCCCAGCCCATCACCTCCCTAGTTCAGTGCTGGTTCAGTGTTGAGACTCTTCCCACATCTTTCAAAGCCTGGATCGCTGTTTCTGACTCCCCTCACTGCCTCTGTCCCTCTCCCCCAGTCCTTGGGTGAAGGTTTCATGTTTGAGGGCAGTCTTTGCTCACCTTTGGAAGGAATGTATTTAAGGAAGTAATGGTAAAGATTCTAAGACTCTCTGATATTTACACTGATAAGGCCCTATGTTATTACCAGAAGGAAACAGAATTGTGCTTTAGCTAAAACCAATACCCAAGTTATTCCACAGAGGTTTAGAGGACAGCACAGGTCCAGTTCAGCAGTGCTACGTAATGCAGTGGACAATCACTTAATTTATCCTACGGTCACCAGCAAATGAATACCTGCGTGTCCTCTTATGCTAATGCCCCTAGTGCTGGCATACCGCATGCAATCAGCAGTGCCAACAATGTGTATGTGAGCTCAGAGTCTCAAGGATAAAAGATAGAAGAAATGAGTTTACTGTTGCCGTTTAAAATACTTCCTCTCCTTTATACTCATTTCAAGTGCATGCTTAATGCCAAATATATCCTTCCAATGGGAAAAAAACCCCAAAAAACATTCAAGAAGACTTGAATGGCTGTGGGAATTTATATTCAGGCAAATCTGAATACATGAACTCACATTCAGGTTCCAAAATCTGCATTGTAAATTTTGGGTAAGGCAGAAGAAGAGTTTAGGCTGGCTGCAGCTGCAGCATCCTGTGCAGTGACCAGAAAAGTGTCTTCCCACTTCCTACTGAAATAAGCAGTAAAGTGTAATGGTGCCAAAGCTTGGAGGAGAATAAGGACACCAGTGAAAACAACAAAAATCAGTTGCTATTTTTCCAAAACAAGTATAGGAATAAAAACACAGTATAGGAATAAAAACACAGCTTTATAGATCTAAACAATTTTTCTAAGGAAAAGAAAGAAACATGAATGCCAAAAGCTTATCTAAGTAACCCCATAAGGTAATTTTGAATAGGGAAGTTATGAACACTTTTTTGTGGCAATAGTGGAATCACATATCTACTAAGAACTCCATTACTCAAATAACTGATTTGCTGAGGCAGCTTAACTACTAAAGCCAAAGGCTCTGCAAGTTTCCTCCAGACTTTTTTGTCATTGCTGTGTTAACACTTCAAACATTTTCTACGCTGACTACAGTTTACCACCTTTGTCCTTTACTTCTAATTTCCCCAAATTACACTTCTCTCTACCTATACACTGTTTTGACATCTAGATTTTCCTACTTCTCAAGTTACCATGAGCACAGTTCTGGTTGGGCATAATTAAACTACAGTTCTGCTTCTGTTTCTCTCTGAAATAAATAAATGTATACAGACACAATATTCTTCCAAAGGCAGTCCAAATCTGTTTTTAGAACACAAACAAAGGGTGCAAGCCTAAATGATGGCAGAAATTCAAAAAGGCAACACCTGTGAAAGTGATGAAATCCTGTTAAATCTCATCTCGTCTGGCTGGTATTCAGAAGGTCATCATCTGAGAGGCTGACGTGATGTCCTTACAGGCAGAGCATCTACCTCCTCTTCTCGAAATTAAAAGATGCAAAAATCAAAAGAAATACAGATTTTAAATTTAAGTTTTAAATGGTATTGTTGGATAGCAGTTCTGCCCAGAAGCTTGCAAGTTTAACTCTTCTAGAATTGAGCATAACCTAGAGAATTGCTAATTTAGGATTTTCTTAACTGTCTTACACAGACATTCAGACTGGTGTATCTGCTGCTAAAAGATCTTTAACATGCTAAGAAGTTAATTTAAATGTTAGGATGCTTAAATGCTTAATCTTCCCATTAACAGTCAACTAATGGATACTAGAGTATATTGAAATGTAAGGCTTTAGAAACAGAAAGAACTATTAAGGTACCCTGGATCCATTAGTGAGCTAAAGTGATCACTGCCAACCAAGAGTTTGAGGGACTTTTGTACTGAAGTAAAACTCACCTCTGAACAAAAATAACAGTGCCATCTGCTGCAGAATGCAGCATTGGATCATCTTGGAAAAGGAGTGAAAGAGAGACTGGGTTCTTAAAGAATCCCTCTCTGCAGGCCTTACTTGCAAATCTAAGTAACAGGAATGCCTACTGAAACCCCACACCCACTACCAATATCCCCACTGCTAGAGAACGGGAGAAGTTCTGGTATGATCCATACGCAAGTAAGATCAGGAAGAAGCTTAGGAGACAAACCCTCAGCTAGGGTAACTGGTCAGTTTATGCTTAGGTGGTGAGTTGGATTGGCAGGCCAGAAAGAGAACACGCTTCTACAAGACATACACTGCTAATGCCTGTGTGCTGACAAACACAGTCACACTTAGATTCCAAGGGCTTCACATTCACGTCACCCAGTTCTGCTTCACGTTACCCAGTATGTGCCACAGTGGTCCTCAACTCATACTGCTGAAGAGGTGTCACAACAGAGATGCTCCTAGCAAGAAGCTGACTAGTTCGGTTTCAGTTACCTCTTCATGTCTTTTTGGGAATAGTGGAAAAGAGTATTTTAGGAGCACATTTTATTTAAGTAATGAACCCTTATGCTCTGTGTCTGTTTCCATCATCTCTGGACATGTCCTTAGGTCCTCGGGACTCCATATGGAAACCCTGGGCTCTCTAGAGCAATTTTTGCATACCTGGGTCTTCTTCAGACTCATGGGGCTGTTCCCATAATTTCTTAATGACCCTTCAGCACAGTCAGGACCTTAACCCAGGCCCTGGGCAGAGGAGCTGCCAGGTGGTCTCACCCCATGCAGCACACAGACTGGAGAAAGCTGAGAACAAGAAGGAGGGAGGAAGGGAAGGTAGGGGCCAAAGCAGGTGAAGAGAAATGAAAAGATCACCTTAAAAGTCTAGGAAGGTGGATTGAAGAAAGAAAATGCAGAACCACTGTGTTCCTGCCCACAGAGACAGGACAGACGGTATCTGGATGGTATCTGCTGGAAGGTGCAGATATAAAAATTATTCTTGCTGGAGCTGATACTGAACTCCTGCCTTCATCTGGAGAGACTGCCTAGTGGGTGAGATATAAGAGGCCTTGGGCTGCCACGTGATTGCTAACTACTCCCTTTCTCTGTGCTGCTTGAGAGCATTATTTGTGGTACAGATTGTTGGTGACTTCAAATACTGGACTGTCCTATTGATAAGAAACAATCAGTAAATGTTCTCCTTAAGGCTATTTTTTTGAGCCCTCTGAGTCATGTTTTCAGATGATTGATGCCTGGTTCTTTCCTCCTGTTTGCAAAGAAAGTGTATTCTCTCTCACCTTAGGCTATAGCTTAAGTCATTATTAAATATCATTTAAAAAAGAAAAAATAGCAATACAATAGATTTGTGTCAAGGCTTTGTTCTAGCAAACATTATTACCTACGTGACCTTAATCCTGTTTCCCTGAATGAGATGTTCTTACCTTGGAGATAGAAATTCATCTTGTTTCATGTTCTTGCTTCTGAGAAGAATCTGTCAACAGCAGAATGCAGATGGTTTTGCAGGGGAAGAATTCACTTCCATGTCTTCCAGCACCCAGAGAGGACTGCAAGTTTTCTGTGGGTTTGGATGGAGACAATTGCTTGTGGGGTTCAGCTGACAGCTAGATCCCTAAACAGATCCATATTTAAAGTAACCCTTATTCCAGAAATAATCCAAGCAGTATATAAAGCTGAGACAGCTTCCAGTCTCTCTCTGGCCTCTATGGACAGAAGACAGAAAGGTTTAGGAAGGTTTTTCATGCAGCTGGAAGGAAAGATTAATTTAGGTTTAATTCTCTGAACGTAGAATGATTCTAAAATGTGGCCCTCAGCAGAGAAATCTTGGAATATGCCAAGTCAAAAGTGCTCTGGAGTGGTGTTGGATGTAGGAAGCTTTTTATTTGGTCAAGAGCAGTCATTTCCATGCAATCTCTGATGAAGTGAGCAAGAAGCCACTAATGTTGCAAGATTTTAGGTAACGCTGCCATTGAGTCAGCTGTTCGAAGTAGCAGGGAGATGCAATAGTTTCCTGTGTCTTTTTTAACAAATTAGCTGGAATCAGGCAAAAAGCAGATGGACAAAATCCACATACGCATTTCCAGAAAGCAAGTGATTTTTGGCTGAAGGCCAGTCCAACAGTAACAAATGGGTATGCTGACATAAGATCTATAGGTTAGAGCGTAAGTTCTAATTACCATCTTATCAGAGTTACAGCAGATTTCATTTCCACAATTTGCAAAGGATAATATCGAATCTCCTTGGAACAGTGCTATAGTACATTCAACTGCTTCCTTAGAAGATGGTATGCTTATGCTTCTTCATTTACCTTGCTGGAAGCGAGAAAAAGATACGAAATAGAATTTGCTAGAAGGCCTTATCTTTCTTTTAGAGCAAGGAGATAAAGAGCCTTCTTTTGAGAGATGAATTTGCAGAAAATCACAGTTCATCTAATAACATATAAAGACAATTTTGTTGCCCTGGACTATTATTTACAGTAACTACAGTAACATCACATGCTCAACTTCTTTGATATGAAGGGCTTCTGCATCATCTGAGTGTGCATTCACAAAAGCAAATGCCATTTAGATGTGAAGAATCTCAGTTCTTTTAAATCAGAATCATTATCAAACACGGGACCAACTGATGCTTTCACAGGCTTAGGCAGAAGTGCAAAACTGCCTGAGGCATCTGGGTTGAGATCACTTGCTAGAACACGTGAGTGGCCAGCCTGGAGACACCTGCACCCCTCTCTGTCCCTCACACACAATTTTTTCGTATTATGCTACAGACTTCTCAGTTACAAGAATATAACTCACAGTTATCACTAGCCATGCTATAACAAAACATCTTTTTTCCTAGGCTTCTTAAATCCTGACACAATTAGGTCAATGGAAAAGATTTATCTTTTTTGTGCTAGCAATCTGTGCTTGCTTCTAGGGCTAAAGGCAACTTACAACACATTTGCATGAATTTGACAGCAGCTATTGTAACGTCGCCACAGAGCAGACATCAAGCATTTCTGCTACACAGCATGTTGCTTAAGGTCCTGTCTGTGTTTGTTAGAGATAGGGCCTATCAAGAGGAAAAACGGAAATTGCAAGTGATCATATCACAGGCTTGTCCTTATCCAACTGAAGCTGCAAGCCTGAAAAGCCATTGCTTAAGTACAAGCTCGTTATGGTGTTCTGTGCAGAGATGCATACTGAAAATAGTAAAGTTTAGCTACAGACCACATACTTTTATGTGCTTGTGCCATCATCTCTACTCCTTGTGTTTAAGGCAAAAGTAAAGAAAAACACTGCTTTGTCAGCTGTTCTAGAAAATACTAGTCAAGTCCCAGACATTATGTATGACATTAAAACAGAAGTGTCAGGGGCTACTGTTGAGAATTATTGCCTGTTTAATTAGTGCACTTAGCGCTCCTCTGTGGGCAGCAACACTTTGCACTGGAGGTATAGCAAATGGTATTTATATAAGCAGTATGAGCCTTTATTACTGTCTGGTTTTGCTTTTCCCCATGCAGTAGATAGCCATCAAAGTAGCAGTATATGTATGCTGTTGAATTTCCCTGCCATATGTCCTGCAAAATACTGGGACCTCAAGGTGCTAAAACAGTTCTTTCATGTTACTTTCCTGTGTAAAAGGGCAAGGGGTACAGAGTTAGCATACTCAGACTTTCCCCTATTTGGAGGTACCAGTGCGACTGTGTGTCAGCTTCCATCATAATCCCTTCCCCAACCCCCTAGTTACATACAGTTTGGGTATGTATAGAGTTATGTACAGAATACATGTCTTCATGCCTCCCCTGCTGGCTTTTCCAACTGTTGACATGTTCTCTCAATGTATATGTGAAAAACAAGGGTGTTGGAAAACAACTTCTCTGGAAAACACTGATTGTTCTCCAGCCTCAGGCTACTCCACCAGGAACAGTTAGTTCTTTGTCAGGACATCAGCTGGGCACATACAAACTGACTGGGGATTTGTTCTGGGCATCTCTGCTTCAGAAACAAAATGAGAATCCACAGTGGGCTTGTGTTTATCCACAGATTAACTGCCCCCCCGTTTCAAGGCAATCCTTCTCTGTGCTCATTATTGGGGCAAATTTGTGGAGATCTGCCAAACTGTTGCGGCTGGGTATCGTTTTCTACATGGCCTTCTCTACTCTGTAGAAAATAATTGCTAGTACATGCTTGACAGGAATGTTGGAGTGTAAGTAAAATGTAACAGCTAACCTTACACAAGCACGTGCCTGTGCACGCCTGTAGCTCTTGAGCAAAGACCACCAAGCAGCAGCTTCTCTTTCTCCAAAATGCCCTGCTGATTTTCGTGTTTGACCCAAGCACAACACGAGTAAAACTTTAAGTTTACTCTGGAAAACAGAAGTACAAAGCAGGCACAGAAATGGTTCTGCATTTCAGGCCTTAGCATATCCTAATAGGCTCCCTCACTAAACCACTCTTTACACCATCCCACTTCTGTGGCTTTAGAGAGCTTTGTGGCTTTAGAGGTAAGTTTGCAATTGCTATTTGGCATGCTTTTGGGGTTTTTCATTTCTCCTTTCAGAATAGGAGTGTATCACCAGCATCCTGACAAAGTTCTGTGCAAGCAAAGCATGTTTCCTATTAAAAGTCAATCCTGCCTATTGATTTCAAATGTCCCAGAGAGCTTAGCTGAATTTGCCTGCAAGGAATTTGCACAAACCATGGCAAGCACAGGAGGTGTTCTCAGGACTCAAACTGTGAAGTTTAATCTGCCCCATTGTGCTGGTACCTAAGTATGTCTGGAATTGCGGCTGGTTAAATGAAGAGTTCAGCTTCACTCTATGCATTACAAGCAGGAAAGAATTTCACAATAGCTTTGTATAACCCCTTTGTGCAGATATCCAAGGGCTAAGGGGGCTGATTAGTCTCAAATACCGCCCAAAACAGACAGCCATTATAGAACACTGCCTGTCTTTCATAACATGCCAGCAGAAATCTCGTGAGGATGGTCTCAGCTTAGTTTGCAGCCAGATTTCTACCTACCATTTTACCCCAGGGTAAAAAGGACAAGCTGCCATTCTGTACCATCACTCTCATGTAATCTGAGTCAGGGGGGACATGGACAGGCATTATTTATGTGAAATTCTTTCTCCCAAGAGCACAAAGCCCACTGCTGACCCTGAAATAAGTAGGAACAAAGCCATGGAAACTAGGGGAAGTTACACAAGAGTGCAAAACTGTTTATGGAGCCAGATCACACGCTGGCTCCAATGTTGCCTCGTGGGCAGTGTAGGTGGGGCTTTCAGCATCTGTGTGGGAGCTCTCCAATGAGACCCAGAGGAGGACAAGGCTACAACGTTCTGGTTTTTGTAACAGCATCTCCTGCCAGTAAGGCTGAGGCATGGGTGGAGTTTGATGAAACTAAAATAAACACTGCCATGCAGCAACTTGTATGTGCAGCCTCAGATAGACTGCAATAGCTAGAAGGATAAGGACGGCTTAAAACGTAAGTATATCTACTTCCTCCATTTTCTTAATATAATTAGTCGCTTGTGAACTGGTATGTTCTGGTTACAGCTACTTGTGGCATCAGTAACCTGTGAAGATGCCTACTATGCTTTCTGTCCCTTTGGCCTGTGTATTAACAGCTGCAGAAAAAGCCTAAACACCCTCCAGTAATATTTATTATAAGCAGATGGAAATCTTAAAGCTTAAGCTTTCCTGCAGATCTGAAAATTAATTCAACTGTAAGTATTTGGAGGATTCTTCTCAGTTTGTCTTCCCCAAAAAGAAACATTTGTTTCATGTAATTCAAAAATACTTCTGACATGCAGTCACCCATAGTACTGGCCACACAGTTAAAAAAAGACAGAGCTGTGAGCAATCTCACCTGCAGTTAAGAGCAGGTGTGTTGGGGAGGGGTTGGAACTGGCAAGTACACAGACAAGCCAGCTCACACTGCAGCTACTACAACAGCGTATGTTGAGACAGAGCAACTTTTATTTCCTTGCTTTCTAACATACCGAGACAGCACATAAAAGAGAGCAATGTCAAGTTGTAGCAAGGCGAAATAGAAAGTGAATTGACATCAAAGGAGCAGCATCTTTGCCTTTGAAATGGTAATGGATAAAAAAAAAACCAAACAGGAATTTTCAGTAAAATTCCACACATTTGCTTCTAATAAAATGATTGCATTCCTGCTTTACTGTTATGCTTCATTGATTTGTAAATACTATTGACAAAGAGGTTTGTAGAGTAAAACTGTCCAGCTGGGAACTGTGCAGCAGAGTCCCCGGTGATGAGTCATTCTGGTAAAGATCTATCTTCAGGCTGGGACAGAGCAGGGGACAGCACCTGCTTTTAACTGCTGGCATCAGTCACCTGCTACATGGTTCTCTGATCTTCCCTTGCTCTACAGTGACAACTGAAGGAACTGCTAGAAAAAGCTCAACACGCAAGTGCTTGGTGCACTGCTTACTTTAAGGATTGTAAGTGAAATCAGCGCCAGCAGGTTTTTGGTGTATTGTGTGTGTGGGGGTGTTTTCGATTTTTTGGTGTATTTCTTTAAAGCTTCACAATCTCATAGATCCCAAAGAGAAAACTCCTTGTAGCCACCTCTAAACCAGAGTACAGAACGGGATTAATAGCATTCAACAGTAGCCTACATGTCAGAAGAAAACAGAAACAGTGAAGAAAGTAACTAGTCAAGTAGCACAAGGCAGTTCTTGATTTTACAAAAGCAGTCATAGCCTTATATTCCCATGTTAAAGATGGCACACCTTAAAGGCTTTAAAAATGCCTATCATAGATTATGAATGGTCCATCACTCATATTTAAGATACCACTGCAACACAGAACATTGTTATGGACCTCAAGAACAGACACTGTCACTTGTCAGCATGATTTCCCCTTGCCCCCCTCAGACATGCTGTACCACTACTACTGCAGGCAGCATACGCTGTGCTAATACTAAAAGCCCATGGATAAAGTAGAGCCTTGAGTGACAGGAGAGTGGCTTCTTGTTGTATGGTTAGCTATAAACATTTGAGGAGATTAAGAAATGAAAAATAATCTCAAATAATCAAAAGTCCACGAAATATATAATTAAGTTATACTCTGAAAAGACAGCATACTATGATCTAGGAATCAAGGTAACTGCTGAATTAACTACATGCTGTCTTTGCAATGTGAAGTGCAAAGGACATCATAACTTAATAGAAAGCAGACTTTCTCAGGATGTAGGTTATGGGCTACAATCTGCCTGAAAATGACAAAAATCCAAAATGAAGGCTCCAAAAATCTTAAGACTTTAACCAGATGCAGTTATGCCAATAGTGATTTTGATTATTTTGTCTTGCTGTTTTGGGACAGTAAGAGGAAGTTGAGTGTTTTCACATTTTCAGCTTCTTCCTGCCGTGAAAGCTACCTAGGGAAGTAACTACATATTCATGAACACAGAAGATCTCCTCTATTCACAGGGCTCTGGGGCTAAAGGCCTTTAAGAAAGGCATCAGCTATTATGAAAGGCCAAATAAAGTCAAAGGCAGCGTCAATACCATCACCACCAATGCCCTCTCAATCCAGGAGTAAACTGGCTGAACTCTTCGAGTCCTTTTTACTTGTTCCACACAGAAGTGCCACTTGCAGGATTCTAACCTTCTGTTTTGCAGCCAGGAAATGCCCTCACTAAGGCAGCATATCTTGGAGGAACAGTCCCACACCAGCCTAGAAAGTAGTTTCTTGGTCCTGGTTCTCTCTTGGTTGCTTCGGGGCTAAAGGGATTTCAGCCCTTTTTGTTGAACCGTTAGGGATAAGCCTTTCACAATTTCAGGGACAACTGAAACATCAGGCAGAAAAGCCCTAGTGGTTTCTTCTGTCCCATTGATACTGTATTGGTTGGGAGGACAATGAAGTGTGTCTGCCTTTCAGCTCTGGCAAGATGATCAAATCCTTCAAGCAAACATTTCTGTCCCTGGATCTGCAGTCCCCTCGGTGGAGCTCAGCAGAGATGACGGTAAAGGCTGACGGCCAGGGGAGCAGAGCTCTGCAGTCAGGGTGCTGCAGAGCCAAGGTGGATTTGGGATTCTGTCTGATGAGCATGGAGGAGCTGGGAAGTCCCTATAGACACCATTCACACCTCATTGTAAAGGGGCAGAGGAACACCCGTTTCTAAGCTCTGCGGAGCTCAGCCTAAAGCAGAACAGCATGGTTTTGCAAGGGAGGCATCAAACACTTTGGACATTGGGGGTGTGCCTAGTGCCTGCTGCAAAGAGAGCACCCAGTGTTATCTCATTGCAACAGTATTTTCATGCCAGTTTGGGAAAAGTAGCTATGAATTTGTTATGCTTAATATTCATCTCATGGTTACTCAAGACTTTTGCTACCTTTCAGGCAAAGGATTACGAACTGCGTCAGTATGAGACAGCAAAGTGGGTCAGCACAGTCATTAGGGGAGAAACCCAGAAGGAGGCAATGCGCCAGGGCTTCTGGAAACTCTTCCACTACATCCAAGGGAAGAACGAAAAAGGTAGTGTGCCTATTTTTAACTGCAAAAAGCACACACAGGAGAGGAAGCTGAATAGTACAAAACCAGTAGACGACCTACAGGATGCAGCAGTTCCCCTTCTGGGTCTAACACCCTTATGACTCCCACTAAGCCGTTACAGCCATGAGGCTGCTTTGCCATCTGCTTTTAGGATAAGCCTGCATTGCCATTCACAGCAGCATTCAGGCACTGTCTTTGCTTGCAGCTTAGACAATTTCTTTCCCCCACCCCCTCTAGAAATGAAGATCGATATGACTGTACCAGTGACATGCCTGATAAAATCTGGCTGCGCAGACTTCAAGATCTCTTTCTTTGTGCCATTTGAACACCAGGACTCCCCACCACAGCCCACAGACTCAGATGTGTTCATTGAAGAGCGGAAGGCAGCAGCCATCTTTGTTCGGTAAGCAGCACCAGCACAGCTGACAAAGGCAGCTACTGAAAGGAGTTGATCTACAAGGAGTATGAACTAAATTTTTTTACTGCTGATTTTTAAGCATGGATACATCCTACTGTTGAGTCCTGAACTCCCACAGAACATAGCAGCTCTTGCCATCACACAAAAAGCACCCAACGCTACACTTGCCCCCTCTGCATCTATCAAAGCCACAGGCAACAGTCCATGCCAGCTAATGCTCTCATAATTCCAAGCAACTCAGGTGTGGGTTCTGTTTAAATGTTACTTTCTAAAATAACTAATACAGCCATATAATCCTGAACGGCTAGTTCTGCTTTACCAGCAGTGCTCAAACACTGCATGTTTTGCAAGTCTGGAGCTCCCTTCTGTGAAAATGAGCAGCAGGGGCTCCAACTCTTAACTCCTCCCTTTTCACTTCTACCAGGTCCTTCGGTGGATTTGCTTCCCCAGAGAAATATGCTGAGGAAGCTGAAGTCTTGGCCAGAATCTTAAGAAACAGAGGCCAACCATTCCATGAAGACTTCTTCTATACTGCAGGCTATGACAGTCCCTTCAAGCTCTTTAACAGGCACAATGAAGTGTGGTATTTTAAAAAGTAGTAACAGTGGGGGGAATACTAAGAGGCTACTAATCAGCTCTGGATGAAAACAGACCTTAATAATGGCTTTTGCTTTAGTGCAGAAGAGATTTAATTTACACATGGACACAGAATCATGTCTAATTCATTTCCTGAGGATGAAATACTATTCTGGCTAAGAAGATTTAAGCTCTTTCTACAAGATGTAACTTGACATACATTGTACCAGCTGGAGCAGGATATATTCCTCTTATCAAAAGGTTTAGGGAACACTAATCTGAAAAATACTTCTGCAGAACAGTCTGGATGTCTAGCTTTAACTTCTAAAGAAGTGCTACAGCAATAGCTCAAGTGTTATGGAGAATCAGTTCTTCATAGAGCTGATTTTCCCCATACTGATGCCACTCCCAAGACAACAGGAAGATGGGGAAAATTTTTTCTAAGAAACCTACAACTGCGTTTTGGGAAGCAGGAATACCTTAGCAGGCCTTAGTACCTCATAAGCAGTTAACTTTTTAAAGTAGCACTATCAAAATCAACCACCTCTTCACTGAAGTATTTTTTTTTTCCCTCATGGAGGCTGAATGCTGTCTTGCTCCAGACTAACGCCAGTGACCAGGTTAGACCAAGAGTCCAGTGGAAAAGGGCTGAGCCTCCAAGCTGTATGCTTACATGTTCAGATGCAGATGTGCAGAGGGTAACACCAAACTTACTGGCGGCCTATAATTTTAGGAGCAAATACACAGGTAGTGTTTAACTCTCACCTAAAAACCACTAATTACTACAATTATTTAGCTTTGTCAAATTCTTGGTATTGGTCAGGTCAACTGCAGTCTGCACACTAGCAGTATCTGCCACCTAGGGCTAAGACACCTGCAGGACTAACATATAAACTAGTTTAGTCCCTGCTCTAAATCAACCATTTGAAGCTCTTATAAAGCAGCCCAGAGCTTACACAGCACACAGCTCAAGTCTCAAAAGCAGTTCACAACAACAGGTAGAGTTTACAGATTTTTATTGGTTCCAATCAGTATCAGGCAAACATTACCAGTGTGGCAAAAAAAAAAACTTGGCTTAAATACTGTTCATGCAAGTGTAACCTATTATTCTGCAATCTTCCACCTATTAAGACAGACATAAGAACCATTGTAAGGCACTAAACCAGCACAAGAAGCTTGCTGAAAACACTTCAGACCTTAGATTTTCATCTCTGTTCAGAGAGAGAGTTCAAACTAAGGTTTATCATCATTTGTTCCAGCAAATAAATTTCATTATTACTACAGTTACACTCACCTTCTCAGTTTCTCATACAGTGGTTTTGAAGTTGCTCCTTTACCTAAAGCAAGAAAACACAATTAACATATGCAGTAGCACAACTGCTAAAAGCTTCACAGCCGCTTTGTAACCTCAGACAGAAGTGGAACGGAAATTGTAATTTCATGGTAATTCATTTGGCAGAATCAAGTATCATCAGTGGGTACAAATATTCCCAGAAATTTTTAAACAATCTGCTGTGTAATCTTACCCAACGAGGTTGCAGACAGCAGAGTCCTTTCCTGGGAAAGAAAGAAGTTGTTTCAGAAAAACAGACATTACTATATGCAAGTTCAATTACTTATCTATGAAATTCTATTCACCAGACTAATTTTATCTACAGAGAGGCTACATTTCAGCTGGCAGCCAACAAGAACTTCAGCTTTTAACACTCAAAACCAAATACAAAGCTTACAAATCCTAACTAGATTGGAAATACAGAATTACTAACACTGGAATAACTGGGGAAAATTACAAAGTTATTAGTTTTGTGATACTGTCTCTCCCCAACATAGCTGTATCCATTGAGTTTTGATACCTAAAATACAAGTCCCATAGAAATCATTCTGAAAACCTATCCTTAGACAGGAAAGCCAGGCTGTTGGGGGAAACAAGTTCGTGCAGCAATCATCTACAACTTTATCTTAAATTTGTATATAGCCAAGGTAACCAACATCAGCAAAAATTCCTGGGTAGTGACAACCACAGCATATAGGGTTGTGTCTTCTTTTTAGTTTAAGAGCAGCATTACAGTGTCAGTTCAGACTAATTGGATACATCAGATGTGAGTTGTCAGTTATGTCTGCTAATGTGTTTTGCAGTACTACATAATCAACACTGTATTGGCTAAGTGGTCTCCACTGATTCAGATCATTTATTATTTCTGTTGTGTGAAGAAATCCAGCAATAAACACAGTTTTTAGTCATTGAGGCCACATCTGTTCATACAAACAACTCAAGTTCACCATTGACCACAGTTCAGGAATTGTCAGGGTGTCTGCACAGAAGCAGCCCTTTTTCAAGTCAAATTCAGAACTGCATAGAAGTGCATTCTTCCTTCAAGCACATCACTTTTATTCCCACAGCAGCAGAGTAGGAGAATGAGAATACAACAGAGGGAAGAGATCAGATGTATTACTGGACTCGTTTTAGGCACCACTGTATAGGCATTTAGCACAAAGACACATATTCCAGTAATTACCAAAATCCAAGTACTCTGCACTTACCTCAAACTTAAGTTACTTGCTTCTCACACAAACTCCCCAGCAGCTTCACCCTGTAACAAGTGAAATTTTATTAACACTCTCCTTGGCAGAGCTTCAAGAGTCAGTTTGCACATGGGTACTGTTTCAGCACAGAAGTCCTCCTCAGCCTCTTTCAGAGAGATTCCCATTGCTTAGAATTATTCATCATGAACAGTACACACTTAAGGTTAATGTTACTTTTGTTTCTTCTTAAGAGGACCCAGCCTCAGTATTTCAGACCTTACCCCCAACCACATCTTCATTCGTATCAAAGCTCTAACCTAGCTGTTGAGATAATTTACCACATTACTTCAACTGCTGAAGATCAGTGCTACTCCCTGCAAAATCCCACTACTTAACTAGCAAAAAGTTAAAACAGCAAGTAATTGTATGTGCTTTGGTTAGCACAAGCTCTGCACTGTCAGGCTACCACACTAACTAGAAACTCAGGTAGTCCACAGCAGTTATACATTTCAACTGGTCCACACTTTCTTTTCAGTTACAGAAAGGAGTTAACATTTTCAAATAGTAAAAAAAAATTACAGCAACTGAGAAGAAACTTACCAAGTAAGAAGCATCTGTCAAAGTACTCAGCAGTTCTTCCATTCTCAAACCTAGGATACACATAGGCAAATGAAACATTGGTCTGATACTGATGTTATTTCTAAAGCCTCATGAAGACTTCCAGCAACTCCTCTGTCCATTACTGTTACAATCATCACTATCTCATCCCTGTCTTGGTCGTGAAGTACGAGATTCAGTCCTGGCACCTTGGGTGAGCAAGCCCTGCAGGCTGCCAGTAACCTGTGATCTATTGGGAGAGGCAAGAAAATCCTGCAGGAACCTTCTGCTTAACACCGCACCTGCAATTAGAGGCCAGCATCTAGCAACCTCCCCATCCCCTACCTTTACCACTCCAACCAGTCATACACATTTGCCAGCAACTTACTTTCACTGGTAGCACTAGTAACTGCACCACTTCCCAGCTTCAGCATGCCAGCCCTGGAACAAAGGAAGGGATCAGGACAGTGCACAAGCAAGCACACACATGGATGAAATCCAGTCAGGTGCCTGAAGTCAGATAGAGCTAATAGGAGACCTCCATGATTGAAGTCAAGGTAGTCACATGTCATCACACAGGCAGCTCACAGGCACTGGACAGCTTTCTGTTTTAGGCTAAGGCTGCTACAGGGAAGAGGGCAAATATACAAATAGTGCCACCGGAGCAACTGCAGGAGCTCACAGGCACACAAGGAAGAGTCTAGCACAAACCAGCTTAAGGCTGGTCCTTGCCCTGCAGTTCTCCCCTTAAGCATCCCCCTGTTTTTGGACAAGATGCACGCAGCAGCCAACAGTGGCCCCTTGCACTCCCACAGCTGACATGCAGTTAAATACTTCACTTCTAGCATATTTTTTTATGCTGATGCTTGCAAAGTTCGAAGTACTTACATTCAATGAGAAACACACCGGAAACCTGCAAAGGAAAATTTGCCGTTGGACAGGGTCTGGCATAAAGTTTTAGCTTAAAAACAATTCCATGAAATACTGTATCAGCACTTAGTCAAGTGTCCTCATGGGGATCAGAGACCTGATTCAACATCATCTACAGTATACTGCAACACTCCCACCCCCCTCCACAAGGCAGGTGGTAAAGCCATTCCCCAGCATTCAACACCCTTGAGACACAAATTCCTCCACTCCAGAGACTGCCGACATTACACAAAGGAGCAAGCCTCTCAGTTGCAAAGTACAGTGACATGCACTATGCATAAACATCTAAGTTGGACTAAAACAGGAAGAACATTTCAGTTATCAAGTTCCTTGTACTGCCATATTCACCGTTTTAGTCTGAACAGGCTAATTCTACAAATCTTTATGATCACAAAACAATGCATTTATCACGAAGCACAGGGGATCTTAAAGCATGCTTACAAATACTAGTATCTTGGCTTCAGATTTTCCAGGAACAAAATCGATTTTCAGACCCTCTTATCTCCAAAAGCAAACTCTCAAGTTCAAACATAGCATCAATCTTAAAAAGTGATTTTCAATTACCTTCAATTAGGCACCAAGATCAGTAACAGATTAAACAGCTTCTCACACTAGAGGCACAGGTATCCTCTGTCCAGAGCAGCCTGCAAAGCAACAAAACACTTCTAGAACTTGAAGCACTAACACCAGATCAACCAAGATATTTTCAAAACACATTTATGAAGCAAAACTAGCATTTCACCCTCTGCTTTCCATATAAGTTGTCTAACTGCCTAAAGGTACAAGAGGCTGCATCAGATAGGAGCGAAAGAGTATGATCACCACGGGTCATCTGCTGAACTATGCAGTCATCACACACAGCCTTTTCACACATCAGAGATACAAATTAGTTTTTACAGATGCAATAGTTACCTTGCAGAGCTTACCACTTCATCTCCCAATGCCTGCAACATAAGAAAGAGAAAAAATCAGATTCCCTCAGCTTTTGTGGCCAAGCCTACAACTCCTACCAAGCGATCACAAGAGCTAGATACATCAGACAGGAGCGAAAGACAATACTCGTCACAGGATATTCTGCTGAACTATGCCATCATCACTGTATCTGCTTTGGAACAACAGTACCAAGCAATCACTTCTTGTGACAGCTTTGAAAAATTGTAAGTTCTCCAAATAAAACAAAGAAATATTCAAGCTTTTGAATACTAGAAAGTATCAATTCTTTCTGCAAATTAATTCCAAAAGAGAAAATTAATCCCAAAGTACTTCCCTCCCATTTTACACATCCCATCCTTTCCACTGCAGTGTTTCAGCAGCTCCATGGAAGAAAACCCCTACACAGACTACACATTTCTCACCAGGTGACATTTCTTCTGCAAGTCTTCCAAGTGCACAATTCAGATCCTGTAAGAAAAAAGCTTATGAACAATATATTCAAAAGTCAAAACATCAGGGAGAATTCTCAGTTCTTGTGCCTCAGCGGAAAGTAATGGTGGTAAGAGTGCTCGTCATCCTCTTGGTCAAGAGTAGCAAATAAATGTCATCATTGTGGCACCAGAAGGAAAACTTTGTTCCAGGAATAAGTCTGCCTGCTGCTGATGGTATTAGAAGACACTGTTTAGACAAACACTAAGCAGCACTATGTTGAATTTTCAGTATTTTTTACCTTGTGAAATAGCATCAGGTCCCCATACTCTGTGGCAGATCTGGAAGAGAGGCAACAGTTTCAGATGCTTGTAGAACTAGGGGTAGTACCCCTGGCAACACTAAGCACAGAAAAAAGCCTCAGCACAGGGTTTTCAGAAATAACTTCTGTCCACTACTCTTGTACTGAAACCATCATAGGCTCTCTGATTTAGTCAACATCAATCCTGACAGCTACAGGTTTTTTCAAACATTTATCAGGCACTTTTCTCCAAACAAACTATTGCTGTGGATGATGAAACAGCACTAACGAAGGAAAAAAGGCACCTAGGGTACTATTGTAGTCTTGAATACAGGGTGGTTCAGAAACAGGAGCCCCACATCCACTTTCCAGTACAGAGAAACAGGTGACTTTTCCCAGTAGAAGAGTGAGGACTGCCTGAAGAGACACTACAGGCAATTACTACAAATGCTGGTGCTGCAATTTCCCAAGATACCACAGTACTCCAGGCCAGTTGCTGTTAAGTGCACCACACATTATTTCATTTAAACTCTGTATTTCAGAAGCAACACCTACCTGTTTTGAAGCTCTAAGTGGGAAAATTGTAGCTGATGCATCTTAAACTGTAAACAAGAAAAGCATCCATAAGGGTTTTTTTTTAAGAATGAAGATGATCACATACTCTTTTGAAAACTAGGTAAAATTCAAAACAATACTTTTGAGCCTTAAAACTCTCACCTGATGCAATCTACACTTCAGGCCTTTCAAGTGACAAGGCCACAAAAATAACTGGTAGTCCCTATTTTTAAGCAGGACAGAACCACTCAACTTCCCAATTCTCTAGTTTCAATTCCAGTGCATAACCACAGAGTTAGTCTGGCAGTCCCAAACTTCGTTGGGCTGCTCAGGAAGGGCTGTGCAGCATTTCAGCCATCCCAGGTACGTCACCACACACCACTCCATGCCCAGCTCAGATATGTTGGTATTCATCACCCTCTCAGATGTCCCTACCAACATAGTTTTCATCATGTGCAGGCACGTGGAACTCGCAAGTGAGCCATCATACGACTTTGTTAACACGAGGCCTTTAGTTGTAACACTTAGAAAGCTAATTATTGCCCAGAGAACAGGAGACAGGGAAGGTTGTCTCCTAATTCACCAACAAGGTATTCTGCAGGGGACAACCTCCACCTTCCCCATAATGAAACGGCCCTCTCCAGCCTGGCAGCTGCTTCCAAGCATTAGCTTAACAGAGGAGCGGGCAACTCTTAATCCTACAACGATACATGTGGCACAACACTTCTTAAAGTCTAGTGCATAAGGAAAAAAAAAAAAAGCCCTAGCGCTAATCTGTGTGGCAGGCACGTGCCATCTGGCCACCTTCCAGGAGCATTTCCCATGGGAAAAGGGCTTCCAGGCGAGCCCCGGCAAGGGAAACACTGCCTCAGCAGCCACCCCGGGCCGCCATTCCGGAGCCCAGGCCGCAGCGCTCACACGCGGGGCGCTGCCCATCCGCCGGGCCTGCACCCACAGGCCCTGTCCACAGCCCGGGGGGGCTCCCCAGGCTCCCCTCTCCCGCACCAGCACCGCCCCGCCCGGGACGCCACGAGGCGAGTCCCTCACATCGCCCGTGGCCTAGGCCGCAGGCCGGGCCCCGGCGACTCAATCCGCCTCCATCCTCCCCCGCCAGCGCCCATCTCGGATCAAGCCCTACCGGCAACCCCCGCGCACCGTCCGCCGGAGCGGCACAGGCCCACAGTGAGCAGGAATCCCACCCCCCTCACTCACCGGCCGAGCAGCACGGAGATATAGCTCACCGCGCTCCCACGGGACGAGAAGGCCGGCGACGGG
>JAVJGJ010000030.1:5046141-5068941 GCA_035590215.1 Microhierax caerulescens
GCGGGGGCGGTGCGCGGGCGGGCGCCGTGCCCCGGCGACGGCCGGTGTCTCAGAGGGGCTGTGCTGTTGTTTTGTCTCCCGGCGCGATGCAGGCTCCAGCACCAGGCGATAGGACAGAGCGGCATGCGGTCGCTGGCAGAGCCCGGCTGCCCGACACACAGCTCGGCCGAGTCTCCGTCCACGGCGGCCAGCCCGACCACCAGCGTCTCCAGTTTGACAGAAAGAGCCGAGACGGGCACCTCCATCCTCTCGGTAACCTCCAGCGACTCGGAATGTGATGTATGATATCGGAAAACAAACAAACAAACAAACAAAAAAACAAAAATCCAAATCCAAACAGCCAAGCACCCTCTCCCCGACCCGAGCAAAACAAACCGAGACAACCTAGAATCAGGACACACACACGCGTGCACGCACACACACAGCCGGGAGGAAAGAAAAGGCCAAACCCGACCCAAACATAATAGCAAACAAACAGACAGGGATCAGAGAATCCACCACCACCACCGTCAGCCAACACCACCACCAAGAGATGGAGCTAAAACTTCAACAGTCACAAACGCTGGTGCTGCAGCGGGAGGGGTGGGGGGGTGGGGCGGGAAATAATAATTATTATATATATAAAAAGAAAAAAAAAGGACAAAAAAAAAACAAAGCAAAGCAAAAGTGACAATTGTATTCTTTTTAGGACAAGCACGATTTCTCCTTTGCGCTTTTCCATGGACGCATTTCACCCACTTGCATGATGATGATGATTAAATTTATATCTGGGAAAAAATATTCTCTCTAGTAAAGGAAAACAAACAGAAACCAGACAAACAAATACAAACTCCGATCGAATTTGTACAAAAACAAAAAATAAAAAAAATTAAAAAGGAACTCCTTGAAGAGGGAAATAACAAATGTTTATCGCCTTTTTGTTGGTCCTATTTCTCTCTCTTTCTCTCTCCCTCTCCCTTTCTCTCTGTTTATTTGGTTGTTGTTTTGGTTTTTTTTAAGTCCAAGTGATGGTCCAGCCAAGATGCAATTTTCTGTTTTTTTGTTCAGCAGACAATCATTCTATTCGTAAGCACCTTTTTTTCTACACTTCTGTCACTGCCTGTGTGGGTACTGGTTATAAATGTGGAAAAAGAATAGTTATGACTGTAACAGATTTTTATTTTTATTTCAAAATTTTATATGAATTATGTATATCTTAATGATGCGGTCATTTTCCCAGTTTGTAATATATGTGTAGAAATGCTTGTATATGATATTTGCTCTACTCTTTCTTTCTTCCTCCCCCCTCTCTGTCTATCTCCCTCCCACCTTTTCTCTCTCTCTCTCCTTTTTATTTTCCTTGACTCGGTGTTCCTTGCACAAACTTAGCTGTCAAGATCTGACGTGCTAGGTTTTCAAAAGGGACCTCAGCGATAGAAAAAAAAAAGGAAAAAGAAAAAAAAAAAAAAAGCTTAGGGTGCAACTGTAGTATCTTATGCAAAAGCTATTTTGAGTATTTCATAGCAGCTTTGGGGGGTCTCTTCTTAAACTCCACGTAGGACGCTTAAACTATTGTTTCCTTAAACTGCGTGTTTATCTATATGTACAAACTTTCTAAATCAAATACAGTATTCCATTTTCTTATCTATCCAGCTATGTTGGTGTTTTTGTCCGCCACGGAAAAACACGCCCTCCCCGTGGACGCCTCGCCCCACGCCCTGCCCCGCTGCGGTCCCCGCCTGCCCCGGCTCGGCGGGACGCCCCGGATGGGATCTGGGGGGACAGGGGAGGCTGCGGGCGGCAGCGGGGACACCGGGCTGCGATAGCAGTGGCGGCGCGGGGCACGGCCGTGTCCCTCCGGGTCGCCTCCGCCGCCGCGGGCTCCGGCCCTTCCCCGGCGGGTCCGGGTCTGCAGGCCGCTCCCGCAGCTGTCAGCGCTAAAAATTCCCCGGGATCGCCTCGGGAGCGCAGGCCTGGGTCCCCGCCGGGGAGCGACTGAACGGGGAGAGCACAGCCCGGTTAAATCCGCTTTTTCAGCTGAGGCGGGGAGGGATGAGGAAGGCGCCTTCCCTCCTCTCAATTTAGAATTGCTATTGTTTTAATTTTTATTAAGGTCCCGTCGTAATTTGAAAGTAGTCGAGTTGACCAGTCGGGGTAAATCTCAGCCCCAAAAGCAGAGTTCCCAGCTCCACCTCCTCAGTAGCTCCCCGGCTTGACAGCTGTCTGACAAAGGGTAGATGGGAGCGAGCATCAGCTGCTGCGGGCGCCCTGACCCGGCTTTTCACAAGGGTCTGATGTGTGGAGAATTTCTCCTGGTCTCGGTACTTGGCACTTGCCTCACAGGGTGAAAGGCATTTTCTGAGATAAGCAAGTCTGAATTTCAGCTGGTGCCACTTTAAATTGTATTAGAAACAGATAAGTGTCTCAGTGTGTTCCCTGTGAAGAGCACTGCTCAGCGGGAGATCCTGCTCATCCTGCAGGGAAAGGCTGAGATGATGAACTTGCAGTGCAGTGCCAAGAAAGATAAAAATTGGGATGTCATCGTGCTGCCAGCTGAGGTGCTTAAGCTTATGATAGACCCCTTACCTGGGAGGACAGAAAACATCCTCTGACAAGGGCAGTTTGAACCAAAAAGATAAATTCCCCTTTGCCAGCCTCTGACTGAGGTTGTCCCCAAAGCATATCCTAAAATGCTGCTTCCTCGATACTGAGCCGAACGAAGCCAGGTGGGTCCTTTTCTCCTGCCATCAGCAGCAGTGGACTTTTCCCTGCCTTCAGAGCAGAAGCTCGCAAATAGTTTTTCAGGCTCCCCTGGGAGTGCTGACTTCTGACCAGGGCTATACAGCCACGCTCAGCAGTGAAGTTTTTTCCCTTCTCTGTGTGTCCTGAGCTGACCCCCTGAGAAAGGAGAAGTTGGCCTCTGTCTCCATCCTCGCCTCCCCACACGAGCCTACCTGGGCGCTCGCCACCTTGGCAGGGGTGTTTCACCTCACAAAGGCTGCCTGCGTGCCTTGCCTTCGCTTGCCTTCCTTAAGAGAATGCTTTGGGGTTTATTGCTTTAGGAACTGGTGGTTTGGGAAGATTATGAGATTACAGGCTCCCCAGTCCTGTAAACATTTGCACATGCTCAATGTGATTTTGGCTGTGTGAGTATTCCTGTAAGTGAGACAGCTCATTTGAGGAAAACCGTGCATGTGTTTAAATGCTGCAGGGTTAGTGCCAGAGACACCAGCTTCTTAAGAGAAGAAGACTTACAATGTTTGCACCTCCATTTTTTTATTTTAACAGCAATCAGTACAACACAAACACTGAGCAGAGAGTGGGGAAAGATCAGTTTCAGAAGATTCAGTGTTTCTCTGTGGTTTGGGGTGGGTCATCATGTAATAGTTAGCTCATCCTGCTGCTGTATCCTCCAGCAAAACAAAGAATGATGAAGCTTGACATTCTTGATTGTGCTCAGGAGAACCCAGTTCTTCCATGCTACATTTTTTCTTTCTTTTCTTTTTTCCTCCTAAAGGGGAAGGGGGCAAAAAGCTTTCAGACCTTCTTACTACATCAGAAGAAAAAAGGAAAACAAGTTAACACCCCCGTTTCCTCCCCTTTGCATGTTACTTGTAACGTTACAGGTAAGATGTCGGATTTTCTATTTCGCCTTGTTTTGTGCATTTGAAGTTCTGCTCTTAATGTTGTGCTGATGCAGACCTTTGTGCTATATAGTTTTTTGATTTTTGTGGGTTTTGCTGCTTTCTTCTCAAGATAGGGGAAGGGGAGAAGAAGCCTTAAGACGTGATGCTGTTAAGCTGTACCTTGTGAAGTTCTGTGCACCCCTGATCTCACCTACCCCAGAGACACGCAGCCATCCAGCCATTTAGTAATTTCTTTGCGTGACTTCACAAGATTGACAGGCTGTCCTGCAGCTTCAGGTTTAGTAACATATTGTAAGAGACTGAGTCAGTGAAAAACCATCACCACAGCAGATGTTTATCTCAACACTGCTATGGCAGGAAACCGACACCACCACCATGGCAGATGTTTATCTCAACACTGCTATGGCAGGAAACTGACACCACCACCACGGCAGATGTTTATCTCAACACTGCTATGGCAGGAAACCACCACTGCCACGGCAGATGTTTGTCCCAACATTGCTATGGCAGGAAAACCACCGATTGACACCGCAGAGCAATGGGGGGAGCTAATTCTGAGAAACTTAACCAAACCGCTGTGCAGGCGCCCAGACCCATGGTTGGGGAGATCGAGGGGCATGGAGACCCCTGAGGACCACCTGATGGTATTGGGCACATGCACCACCGCCGGGTGGAAGGTGTGGTTAAGCAGAACTGCTTGTGACAACCCTATGAAAGAATGGAGCCAACCAACATTGGGCAGAGCGTTCCCCCACCGGACTTGGAAACGAATCGGACTGTCGGGACGACACAGCTCCGGGGTGGTAGCTATTGCTGTGAACTCTTTCCTTCCTTCTGTCTTTCCTTCTTTTCTTTCTTTATCTCTCACTCTCTCCTTTGCATTTGCAAACCTGTTGTCAGGCAAATAAAGTTCCTTGGCACTTGACTCCGGTTTGAGTCTTAATTTGGTTCCCAAGAACAGAAGCAGAACCTAGCTCCCGTCTTTGACCAGCGTGTGACACCTATTTTGCCGAGTTTGCACAAAGTCTGCTTGGGCATATGAACCTGTGCTATCCTGCAGCATTCATAAATTTAAAAAAAATGCCTTCAAAGGCACACATGCATTCCTGTGTACTAGTCCCTTCAGTTCTGAGATTTCTCAGAGTTGGCACTATGAGCCTCAGTATTCCCAGCCTGCCTGGAATTGTTTCGGTATCTGCAGCACACTGCTTAATTGATACTTCAGATGCCATCCAGTTTGGAAGCTGTTCATGCCGTGAGTGATCTTTTAACAAGCTTATTTACTCTCCTTTCTTTTTTTTTTTTTTTTCTTTTTGGGTGAGTTTATGTCTAATTTTGGATCATTCTGATTTTTACCATATATGGTCAGGGCTCCTTTTTAAACTTTGCCAAAATGAAATGTGATGATTATAGGAAAATGAATTATGGAAGTGAAGCTAGGAGAGCTAGGTTTTTAATCCCCATTGCTCGTAAGCTTTCTTTTGCTGTGTGCAGTATCTCAAACAACACAAACGCCAGTTTTTTCCTAGGGAGTCTCTTGTACCCAGTGGATGCTCTGATAAGCTGGTGTTTAGAATGGGATTCTGTTTTTTTTCTTTCACCATCCAGTTACATCTTTTCTGCCATGTGTCAAAAACACCACATATGATGAGTATCTTGGTTTTTAAAATGTACTTGAGATGCCCTGAGGTCAAATATGTGCTGGTCAGCTTTTGAAAAGTCTCTCAGGAGGACGTAGGTCCTGATGTCTCCTTCCAGATTTCTGTTCTACAAAGGAGGGATAACAATATTGCTTTCTTTTTTCAAAGTGCTTAGAAGATATGAGTGCTACGTATTTTAATCCATTATGCAATCAGCAGTCTATTTTTAGTACCTGAACCATTTTTAATGTTCTTTTTACAATGCAGATGTGCTTTTATTGAGGCTGACAGAATGAACTGTTTCGAGCACTTAAGCCATGGGGAATGGGGATCTATCGGGGACTGGTTTAATGTAGCTGTTGTGAAAGGTGGTGTAAAGCGCATAAAGATCAGAGAACTGCTGCAAGGCCTTGTAAATAAAATGTTGAAAGAGTTGTTTAAAAATCCCAGTGTCTCAGACTGCATCAAAGTAGGTGAAAAATGTTTAAAATGCAAATGATAGGCTAGCTCTGTTAACAATAGTATTTTTCCTCCCTTTCCAGTAAGGTCGTGCGCTTGGAACTGGGACAGCCATGGAGAAGAGTGGGAACATTCAGCTGGAGATTCCCGACTTTAGTAACTCTGTCCTGAGCCACCTGAACCAGTTACGCATGCAGGGTCGCCTGTGTGACATCGTGGTCAACGTGCAGGGGCAAGCTTTTCGTGCTCACAAGGTGGTGCTGGCTGCCAGCTCGCCCTACTTCCGTGATCACATGTCCTTGAACGAAATGAGCACCGTTTCCATTTCTGTCATCAAGAACCCTTCTGTTTTCGAGCAGCTCCTTTCCTTCTGTTATACCGGTAGGATATGTCTGCAGCTGGCTGACATCATCAGTTACTTAACGGCCGCCAGTTTCTTGCAGATGCAGCACATCATAGACAAATGCACGCAGATTCTCGAGGGAATTCATTTCAAAATCAACGTGGCAGAGGTGGAAGCGGAACTGAGCCAGACCAGGACAAAGCATCAGGAGAGACCACCGGAGTCTCACCGGGTGACGCCAAACCTGAACCGTTCTCTGAGCCCACGTCACAACACCCCAAAGGGGAGTCGCTTGGGCCAGGTTAGCACAGTGCTGGACATTCGGGAACTCAGCCCGCCTGAGGAGTCCACCAGCCCCCAGATAATTGAGCAGAGTTCTGATGTGGAAGGCAGGGAGCCCATACTACGGATTAACAGAGCAGGACAGTGGTACGTTGAGACGGGAATGGGAGACCATGGGGGACGGAATGATGACGACGTCCGGGTGTTGGGAGGAGTACGAATTAAAACAGAGAACCTGGAGGAGTGGCTCGGGGCAGAGCATCAGCCATCAGGAGAAGATGGGAGCAGCGCTGAGGAGGTCACTGCTATGGTGATCGACACCACAGGCCACGGATCTATGGGCCAAGAGGCTTATGCGTTAGGGTCCTCCGGGGCCAAAGTGGTTAGGCCAACCAGCAGTGAGATTGACAGGTGAGTTTTCTTTAACTTAATCACTGACCTTGGCCCTAAGAGGAGATTGTGCAAGTTTTTCACTTGGCTGGGTTAGTTGCTTTGGAATGTTTCCCCCTTCTTTTTCCTGTGGCCATCTTAAGCGTAAGAACTGAAGGAAATTTTTTTTTCCTGGTGTTAGGAAGTGTATCTGGTTTGGGTTACGGTGTTTTGGCTGGGTAGTGATCAGACCAGATCTCCAGGTACAGGCTAGCTTGGGAAATTAATTATTAGCACTTAGAGGTGCATGGGTTGGAATCTCTACCTCTCGGTGTTTCAGCTGAGGTGGGATTTTTGTTTAAAGGAGGTGTTCAGCCTCAGCAGGTACCGGGCTCAGCATCAGTTAACGAGGTCACCTACCTTGCTATGTGTTATGCAAAGCATCATTGCAACAATGCCTTCTGGCCTGAAGATGTGAGGGTGGTTGTGTCTGAGAAACAAGCCGGTCATCAGCTGTAGGTCAAGAAGAAATATTCTTCCCAGTGGTTCAGGACAGCAGTGGGTCGTGGGCTTACTTCTTCTGAAGCAGTTGAAGTGGGGAGCCCATCAGCCTCTGCGGTTGTTTTGATTTATGTGAGAGAGCAGAAAGCGTTTGTTGAAAATAGGTGGTGAAATCTGCTGCGTTTTGATTCTCCATCCATCTGCTTCCCCTCCACTCCAGCATTTGTTTTCTTGTCCTTAGCTCAGACCAAAGAATGGATCTGCTAAAGGGCAGGTCTGTTGTGTTTGGGGCAGGGGGGTGTTTGTATTTCTGGGGTTTCCCCTCACATCTGCCTCTCTTCTCTTCTAGCTCAATCCCTCTGGTCTCATGGGGGAGCAGCTACCTGGAAGCAGTGGATATTCTGTCACTTGTCACTTAATAACATTGGGAGTGATCTTGAGCTGGCCCTTGGGAAAGCAATCCTTTCCTAGTTCCTTAACTCTTTTCCACAGATCAGCTAGCCTCAAGCATCATTTTTTGCAGTGCACTCAGTATCCACTGTTTCTCACCTGGAGTCTATCACATCACTTTTTTTTCACACTTGGAAGGGGGAGGAGGGCGTGGGTGGTGAATGCAAGGTGCCCTTAGAGAAATGGTTTCTTCTCCTGTTGTGCAGTTCCTGAGTCACCGGGCCCATACTGCTTTACTTGCGATAGCAACCAAAAAGCACTGTTACTGAACTGGAAGCCAAATGACTCAGTTTTATTTTTCAGATGTTAAGACTGAAACCACAGACCAGTATGACTTGGTTTTTCCTTTATACTTGCGCTGTTCCGCCTCCTGTGTGTTAGCTGGTGAGGATGAAGAGATGCTATACAGGTGCCTCTATTGCTCACCCGTTGATCTAAACACCGTAGTGACCTGATGCCCTAAAAACTCCGTTTACACTCTTCCCCCACCCCACAGATTTAGCCCTTCTGGCAGCATGGTCGCTGTGACTGAGCGGTACAGATCAAAAAGCGAGTCTCCCGGGCGGATGGATGAGCCCAAGCAGCCCAGTTCCCAGGTAGGCAGATCAAGAAGTTTGCAAGTAAATGTTGGCATTGAAGGTGAAGGGGACTGTGTTGTGATGAAGTATATAATATGTTATATTTGCAACCAATGCTGTGTGTGAAACAAGGACCTTTTACTGTTGCAAAGGGTTTAGTTGCCCACACTGAGAACATATGCTGTCTGTATATGATTTAAAACTGATTTTGGCTGTAGTTTGGGATTTCGGCCAGATACCTGGCAAACTCCTGGCAGGGAGTTTCTCTTGTTGTCTGAGGGCATAAATATCAACCCTCATTCTGGGCAGGCCACCAACTCCTGAGGAGAAACCCCGTTTGCCTGCAGGGTTGGATCTGCCCTAAAACACTGGCAGCAAATGCCTGAGCAGAGGGAGGAGGTGTTAGTTGGCTTCTGTGGAAGACTGAGGGGTGACAGCAGCTGAACCTGTCCATGCTAGTACCAAAACCATTCCAAAAAGTCCTGCAGACACTACACCAGTAAACCTTTAGGGTGGAGTGTCAAAGAGCTGTGGATTTGTACAGAGGTCTCTGTCTCATCCCCAAGGGACTGTGTTGAGTAGCAGAATCTGCAATGTAAAGTAGCTCAGAATGCTCTGCTTTCTTGGGCTATGGGCACAGTTTTGGGGTAGGAGGGAGAGATCTGCAGAAACACGGGAGGGCAGTGGGCTATAGAGTGCAGCAAAGTGGGACACAGTGGTAATATCTGTGCCTAATCATTTTGGTCTGACTTTTTTGTTGCATACAGTCAGTGTGGCAGTGCCACTGTAGTGCAAGTGTATCACCCAGCACTGTGTAGAACGACTCCTGTGTGCCCAGCAGATAAGTAATGTGTAAGTTCACAGTCAGATGACTTTGCTGGAGGAGGTGAGGAGTCACCAGGCTGCTTTGCCCTTGAGTAAGACCGAATGAAGCAAGGGGGAAAATAATCATGATTGCTGTCTGCTAACTTTGTAATACACTTCCGTAAAACATAAGATACCTTTTTGATCCTATTTTGCCGAAGCTTTGTTTTGTGTCCTCAGAATACACCTAGAAAATTTCAGGTCAAACTAACCCTCCAGGGCAAATGCGACATACGAAGCAGTTTTAGCTCCACATACAGAAAAGCTGCTATTATTTCTCCATTGTGAGATGGCCTCAAATGTAAAACTGTAGGCTTCCATATACACGGAGAAGTATCATCACCTTCTACTCTTCTGGTATTGCTATATCGATGCTGTAAGTAGTCTGCCTGTGATCCCTGCTCAGCGGTAGAGTGGAAAGAAATACCACAGCTTTGTGCATCTCTTTTAGTCCTGAGCAGCTTACCAGTGCTTGTACAGCCAGATTCAACAGCACCTGGCAGAGTTATGCTGCTGCTGACACGTGCACAGCCCTGGTTGCCAGAGGAGAGGCCCTTCTGCTGTTGCACTGGTTGGTTGTCCGTGTTTGGCATTGTTGGAAAAAAGCGTAAGATGTGGGAGTGCAAATACTGCATCCTCCAGCATGGAGGCATTGAGGAGACTGTCTGTTTGTGCTCACTCTGAATACGATAGCCAGAAGCGTCAGTCCAAGAACCGGAGCTTGCGGTTCAGGGTTACCCTTGGCTGTTTGTCTTTCTGGCTTCAGAAAATAACAAGGAGCCAGCTGGTCCTTGCCCTGTGACTCGGGCCAGGCGGGCTAGCTCTCTGTGCTGCAGATCCTCCCCTGCAGTGCCGTGGGGCTGGGATGTGTTACACAGCCGTTTAGGCAAACATGACTCATTGTAAAATGAATCCTTACTGACACCTGAATGAATACCTGTGTAAAATCACACCTGAAGAGTTTCAGATATGATTTGTAGTTTATTCCACCTTCATTTTACTGCAAGCTCATCAGCTGGCTTCTTTTTTTAACCTTCAGTAAGTAAACCAGAATGTGGTATACAGTATTTTAATCAAACTGGCCCAAGTTTTACAAAAAGTAACATGTATTGACATGTCTGATCCACAACGCAATCCATGGCTAAGAGCCCTCCTGACAAAGGCTGTCTTTTCTTCTCCAGATCTAGCAGATGACTTGGCAGAAGGGGCTGCCGTAGCAGAGGTTTCTAATTGATTGCTCATTTGTCTTCAGCCCCAAGGCTCCAGTTAAGCGCTTAAATGTGTGCTTGAGGTTGAAGATATTAGTGCTGCTGATTTTGAGGTTTGGCACATGCTTCAGTGCTTTACTGGCTGGACTGAGGCCTGATCTTCTTTCCTGCAGTTTGTGTTAGGCTGCTTGTTATTTAAATCTCTGTTGTTTCCTTCGCAGGGGGAGGAATCGGCCATGCTTGGAGTGAGCGGTTACGTGGAATATCTCCGGGAGCAGGAGGTTTCAGAGCGCTGGTTCCGGTACAACCCACGGCTCACTTGTATTTACTGCGCCAAGTCCTTCAACCAGAAAGGCAGCCTGGACCGGCACATGCGTCTCCACATGGGCATCACACCTTTTGTCTGCCGCATGTGTGGGAAGAAGTACACCCGCAAGGATCAGCTGGAGTACCATATCCGCAAGCACACAGGCAACAAGCCCTTCCATTGCCACGTCTGTGGCAAAAGCTTCCCTTTCCAGGCCATCCTCAACCAGCACTTTCGCAAGAACCACCCTGGCTGTATGCCTCTGGAGGGCCCTCACAGCATCTCCCCTGAGACCACCGTCACGTCTCGGGGGCAGGCAGAGGAGGAATCTCCTCCACAGGAGGAGGCTGTCGCTGTGGGGGAGACGGCACAGGGATCTGTGTCCACGACAGGGCCAGATTGAAACACAGCTGCAGAGTCTGGGGAGAAAGGACCGTCTTCCCATTTTTGGCTCTAAAGAGTCAGCACCAACCTGGCAGGCTGGTACTGTAATTAGTGCAATGCCACCACTGGACAGAAAGAAGCTCCCAAGATGTTGCCAAAATAGAAAAATCTTTCTCTCTCTCTCTCTTTCTCTCACCCCCCCACACACACACACGTAGAGTGTTTAAAGTTTTTCTCCCTTATTCCTCCTCCTCCTGGAGAAAAACAAAACAACTGTGTCAATCAACTTCTTATTCAGGGATCGACAGGATTTTAAATTTTTTTTAATGTTCCATAGTGATCTGGGACGAGCAGTCATTTGTATTTCTCAATAGCATTTTGGCCCAGCAGCTAGGTCCTGCCGGCGGTGCCGGCCATGCGCCATGCAGGCGCAGCGAGCCTAGCGTGCCGGGCTGCTCCTCGCCATATCTGCTGGTCCAGCCCAAGGGGAGAGCAGGGGCAAGGTGCCGTTGCCTTTCTCCCTTGCCCAGGTAGTTGCCACGTTAAAGAAAACAAAAAGACTGTCCTGGTGGAACCTGCCTTGCCCAAGTGTATTTATCCCTGTCTTATTTTTGGTGTGTCTCTTTACGTTTTTACTTAAACTATTCTTTTAGGGCTTTTGGCTTGCCCATTCCAGGCGTGTGGCCTCAACGCCCCTTGTTAAAAGTGGGCACAGCTATACAGCGGTATTCTAGAGGTCAGCAAAATTTGAAGCACTTCGGCTACTGAAAGTGAAATTTAGCAGCTGTGAGGTTTGCATTAGACACTGATGCATTGGGAGAAGGGTTGGAGGGGTCTTTCCAGGGAGGTTGTCCTTTGCTGTTGCTGATCTGTAGAGTTCAGAGCACTCTTGGCTCCCTGACTGGTGCACTGCTGTGCTTCAGGTGTTGCCGAGCGTTACGAATTTTTCTGGACTGGCTGAATTGCGGAGTTAGAGGCTGGCTACCAAAGTCGTCCTTCACCCCTACTCCCCCCTCGACACGCACTTGATCTTTTATAACAGCAATATGGTATACTGAAATACTGCCATCCCAGCTGAGCAGTCGTGGGTGGTTGCTTTTAAACGTGTTTCTACAAACTAGTTTGATAACTTTTTTATCAATGAAATGCAAAAAGAAAAGAAAACCCTACTTTATTTCCTCGTAAAGGTTCAGGAAACTTAAAAGTGAACAGTTCCTAGAGCAATCACAACTCTGTCCCCTTGCATGGACTTAAAACTTTTGTATTCTAAGCAGCTCTGATGTTTAGAGCAAGTTTAGCAAACCTGAAGAGACATGCCTGCGTTGTGTATTGTAGGTGTTTGCACGTGCTTACGTGTTTCATAAACGGAAAAGCATGGGACAGGTAGAAAAGTGCAAATATCTTGACATCTTTTGAAGAAGTCTTTAAAAAATATGCAATACTTTCAGAGTTTTCTCTGGTTCTGATGCCGAGTTCATGATGGAGGGGGAAAATGAAGGACAGGTTGCGCAGATTGGGTTTGGGAGAGGACATTTGCTTGAAGGAGTTCTCTTGAGGATGTATAATGTGTACAATAAGGAAAGATGAAGTTCTGATCCTTAAGGTGATGGGAGGAACAAGGAGACATTGAGAAAGAAATACGCTTCATCGTGCTTTGGCAGAGAAAGCCGGGTGAGCGGTTAGAGCACGGGCTTGGCAGGCAGGCGACTTACTGAGTGAAAATAAAGCTTGCCCCGCAGTCTGAACTGTGCAATTTTGGGCACATGAAAACATCTCTAGCCCTTGCTTTCCCCACCTGTAAACTGGGACTCGGGGTCATTTTCCGGCCTCTTTAAGAGGGAAGAATTTGTAGTCTTGCCTCACTTTTTACATACTTCTATAAGTGCAGGGTCTCACTGTTCCTCCCATCTCTCTCTCAAAAAGCAGATGTGGCTCTAATGATTTTTTTCATCTGTGTGGGGAAGGGAAGGGCTTGGTGCCAGGATCACGTGTAACAGGGCTGTGTTCCTAAGAGCGGAACCTTCACAGGTTCTGAGCTGGGCACCTGCAAAGTACGATTTCATTGACCATTTCAAACAGGAAAACTGATATTTCACCTCCGTTTTCCTTCTGTCCCTTCTTCCTCCTCTCCTGTCAAGTGCATCATCACACAGTGAATGATTTTCTAAGCGGCCACCCGAGGGACCAGCCCCATTGGGTTTCCTGTCGAAGGTCACGCAGGATTCTACTGAAACAGTAAGGTTGCCAGAGAGCAGTCACAGAAGATGAGATAAGAGGGTGGCTAAGGTAGGTTTCGTTGCAATCGAGGTGTGGGGAGGAGCGGAGATACGCAGAGTATGCTGCTTTAGTCATAGCTTTTGAAGTTACCAAAAATCAAAAAGAAAAAAGTTAAAAACTTTGAAATCCTATGCTGTTCACACTAGAGAGCATCAAAAGTTACTTTTAGTTGCTTAAAAGATTTTTAAGTGTTTTAAAATAGAAATTTTAAAAAAATACTACCGAACTATAAAAACATAAAATTATTTATATACATATATTATATATAAATATAGTGGGAAAGTTTCCCTGCTAAGCTTGCTGTGAAGAGAAGGGTGAAGGTGCAGTAACTGCTATACAAGCAACATTTTTCTGAAACAGATGGCAACCGATCCATCAAAGCGCAGTGATGAAGGGCTGACATAAAATGGTAAATGCTTTTATTCATATGGCATAGCTGTGAGTTTCTTGAGCAGGTTTTTGGTTTACTGTATTAATACTGTGAACGGAGGAGCATCCTGACAGTCGGGGATGCCAGCAGTGCATCCTGTTTTGCTGATTCGCTACTTTGAATTGGCCTGGTGAAAACCCTGACATTGGTCCTTCATATTGTACTGGGCTAGCCTGAAAACAAAGCTTGTGAAAGGATTTTGTTTTTTCCTCTTTTATGTTCTGTTTTGTTTTGTTTTGTTTTGGGTTTCTTTTTCGGTGCAGAGGTTGCCACTGTATAAATGATCATTTCTGATTGCATGCAAAAGAGCCAATATTCTTGCCCGGGCCTCGCTGAGGTGAAGTTTATAGCTTGTAGCTAGAGTCAGTATAAGGTATGGTAGTGGGAATCATTTTAATATTATTTCTGTACATTTAATGGATGTTTATGTGTATGTATGTGTGGGAATCATGGTGTCTCTAATGTTTTCTTGAACGGCGCTGAAAGCAGTTTAGGTCCATCCGCACTAGAAGATGGAACCAGTTCAGAAGGAATCGTTTATTAAACTTTTCTTTCAGTGGTTGACTTCCTCAGTGCAGATAAGGCCAAGGTTCGAGAAAAAGGGGTGGGAGGTTGTATACAGTATGGAAAAATCTCATGTGAATTTTCCGGCAGTGGTGTAGCTACTTTGGAGCGGCTTTCCGTGACAGAACGGTACCATCTTTTGTTGCCTCTCCATTGGCAAACCGGAGCTCTTGACGGCTGCACCGAAGCTGTGGAGAATCAGATGCCAACTTTCCAAGTGCGAATGATTCTGTGATGGGTTGAGGCAGAGCTTTGCATTTCCACGTCTAGCTGCAGCTTTCTCCCCTCTGCCAAAACTGTGAGTTCAACTGTGATTTAAGGAGGATGTGAAGAGAACTCTGTTGTATTTTAATACCTCTGTACGTAACTTCTCTGTCTGCTTCAGAGTTAGGGCTTACTAACCCGTTCGTTTGCTTGCCTCAGGCAAGAGGGGGAACACACTCTACTTCTGCAGTTCTCTTTCTTGGAGGTGGAACACATTTCTTAATTCTTTGCTGCGGCAGAGAAACCTTCCAAATGTGAAGTGTTGCGGTTATCTCCTTGAGCCTGCAGAAGGCCCCGGTGCCAAGTCACAGCACGGTTGCCGTGGCCGTTCCCTGCTGCTGCCAGGTTCCCTGGGAATAGCTGTGAAAAAAACAAGAATTGTGTTAATACTGTGCTGCTGCTTTGGGGAAAAGCTAAACCTCTTCCTCTCGGGAGGATGACCGACGTGAAGCTGGGAAAGGGAAAAGCAGAAGATCATTTTGCTCTCTTACAATGGGAGTATGCGAAAGCAAACCATGCCTCTTATTTCCAGCAGCTAGATAGAGAGGGATGAATGAGGAGGCTTTATGAAATGTGAATTTATGACAGGAGGCTGAGAACACACTTAGAGCCACGTAATAAGATCGAGGGGTATCAGCCTGGTAAGAGTCAGAGCAGCTGATTCAGATGGGCAATCCCTCACTCGTCCTCCCTGCGTTGTCTGGCTGTCGGGTTCAGTCCTTTGACTTACCTACATCTTCTCTACAATATTTTCAAGCTGTGATCTGTATAATTTAACTTGCAAAAGTTGGGTGGCTGAAGGGCACGAAGAATAGAAAACGCTTTGTGTCCCTGCTGCCGTTTTAAATCCAGCTGAGGTCGGTAGTGACTGACTGTTCCCAACTGACAGCTATTCAGGGCTGAACCTGTGTTTGGAACAAGCTGGGATGTTGCTGAAAATCATAGCGGGGCAGGCTGGGGGGAGGGCACGGAGCCAGGCGTGCAGCCCTCTGCGAGGTCAAGGTTGAAATAAATTGACAGGACAGGTCTCCTCACTTGTCCTGCTCTTGTTTTGTGACAGCTAGGTGACTTTGTGTTCCAGGGCAGGCTGTCCCATGCCTCTACGCAGTAGTAATGTCACTTACAAGTGTAATGCCAATTTCGGTAAATGATTCTAAGCGGTCTGGGCTTCGAGCAGGGTCCTGCTGCCGCCTTTTGGTGACTCAATCTTAATGATGCATTTGCAAGAGCAGCTTTTATTTGCTGCTGACTTCATATCTCCTGTAGAACCTAATGTATAAAGAGAAAGACAGCTGAAAAGGTGCATTTTATTTGGGTGAAGGTAGCTTGTGAGGTAGACGGAGTGATGCACCTTTAAAACCAACAAAAGTGAGCAGCCCTTCAACTTAGTTTTTAAACTTTATAAAATTCTCCTCTTCGATTCGTGCCTGCTGATTCAGCCATACCAGCATCCAGGTGTTTCTGGAGATCAGTGACACCGAATGCCATTCTTTCTCTACCGGAAATATTTTGGGGATGGGAGAAGCCAAGGAGCTGTAATTCAGGAGACTTCTAATAAACTTCTAATTTTTGTCGAGGTTTGGGCTCCAGGTTTCCCCTGGGAGCTGAGCCTGTAGCCAGGACCGCAGTCGGAACGCCTGGGGTCTTCCGATGGAGCCGTGGCTGATGGCCAGCCTGGTCTCCACTGGTGATAGTGACGTTCTCAGAGATGAGCATTAGTCCTATCACGGGTGAGATCCATGCACAGAGCTTTGATGTCTTCAGTGGAAGGTCCTAAAGAGGAGCTAAGTATCTTAATTTTAATCATCGTCACTCAAAGGATATTTTAATATAAAATACATACGTATGTATGTACACACATATATATATTTGTAACCAAATAAAAGCTAGAACTATGCAAATGCTACTGGCTGCTGCTTGAAACTAATGTCTGCCAGAACATTTTGGAATAGAGTAGATTTGGAGTAGATTTGTTGTTTTCTTGTTTTTAAATAAAATGCAGCAGACCAAAGTTTTGCTGCAGTTAGTCTTACTAGAAACTTCGGTTATTCCTAATCTGGAACCCACTCAAGCGGGTTATAAAATTATCTGAAGAGTCCTGCCATCTCTAAAATATTTCCATCTGCCTTGGTATTATTGCTGAAAGGCTTTCTTTTGCGAAACGTGGGAAAACACAGAGGCTGGGACTAGGAGAGATTGAATGTGATGTTAGGGATGATAGAAGAGAAGTAGAATCAGGAAGGGGCTGGGAGCATTTTCTTTTGGACATAGGATTGAGTCGGCTTCAAGGAATCTTCATGCTTGTGCAAATGTTGGTCGCTGAGATGGAGGCAGTGATCAAAGCATCCCCAGGGGGAATTCTGGTCCTGGTGGAGGTCTCAGAAATCTTCCCGCTGAATCTGATGGTACCAGAGTTGAGTCTGCTGGGAGGAATTTCATGTGGCTTCTAACGCTTCTTTGTGTCAGATCTGATCTTTGCTTTTCGGATTAACTACCATATATCCAACTGTAATCTTCAGTGACCTTTGACTTTTTATTCCTCGCAATTGTAGAAAATTCAGGTTTCCTATAACATTACCTTCATCCCAACTGTGAACAAGTTACTACTGCTTCTTATAATTTATTATCTTTCTGTTCCTGAACACCTGTATGATCCAGCTGTTCACCAGCACCACCTTGCAGTGCTTCATTAGCTTTTATGCACAGGGAATTGTTGCAATGGATAAGCTGACCATGCTAGTTGGAAGAGTAGAAGCCTTTGGAGAGTGACTTTTGCTTCCTCTAGCTGTCATTAGGGAGTGCAAACACACATACCTGTATATACATATACATGTATACATATATAAAGTGTTTCAGTATAAACTCATTTAGCATTATTCTTATTTAATTTATATTTTAATCCAGTTGTAAACCAAAGTATTACAGCTTGTAAAGTTATGCGTCTTGGAAATAGGAGGAACCTTCATAGATGGGAGCTCTGGAAGCTCTTTGCTGACAAAACCACAAATAAGACTTAAGAACTTGTGCTGCTGAATCCTAGAGATTTGCAGCCTTGGAAGGATTTAAGACTTACTGGGTAGAGTTTGACGGTGGGGAGACAGTGTGGGTTAGCGTTTGAAAACACTGTTGTTGTTTTTCTCATGCAGCATAACTTGATATGGGAGGAATTGCTGCAAGAGCAGTACAGCGGGGCATCTGGTGGAGATGAGGCGTGTGGTTAAAGCGTAGTTAAAGCTAAGAGAGTGATGTCATGTAGTGCTGTTTGCTTCTGGTGTCTTCCATTCACAGGTCTGGATTGAGGTGTGCTGTGTTCAGCTCTGGGCATCTCAGTAACCACCTCATCAAACGACCCTGCAGGGAGCTGGTCAGTTGATGGTTTTAGTAAACACATTAAAAACGTGTCTCAGCAGTGTTTCTGCTGCTGGACTTCTCCAACAGAATCACTTTGGAGTCTCTGCCACCCCGCTGTGCCTGCTGGTCACAAAACCTGGCAGTTCTGCCCTGCCTCTTTGAATTGAGATGCTTTAAGGAAGCACCAGGACTTGCCTACTAGAATGCCTCAAAGAAATCCCCTGCAAGGGAAAATGAGGCAGGAGTTTAGGTGCGAGTTTGCTGTGTATGCTGTAACACGGATCTGAAGTGATTCCATATGGTCCTCTGCCTGACCCCTTCCTTATAAATGCAGGGTTTGGATGAATTTTTGTAAACACACGTAGAAAAGATGGGACAGGCTGCTCAGTGCTGGCACTGCGTCTGCCCACGTCCCCTTTGGCCTGCTGTTTCTTGCTGTGGTATCTAATAAAGGCTGGAGCTGAGAGGGGTTTGCTGAGATGAAGTCCAGCTGCCACCAGACCAGGAGCTCCTGGGCTTTGGCTCGTGGGTGCTGTCAGAGTGGTTAAAGCAACCCTTGAGGCGGGGTTCAGGACCTTCTAAGGAAAGCTTGGAGATTGTGGTGTTTTTCATGGGACTTAATGGTTTTGTAGGAAAACAGATATGTTCTGGCAAGCCTAGAAATAGAAAGGGAGAAAATAGCAGATTGGATTGCAGTCTGGCACAACTGGGAGCTAAGAGAAAGGAAGTCACAAAAACAGCCACTGATGTATTTAGTGTCTAATTTATAGTTTAGAAAAACAGCTGTTGCTATTTACTGATGTCTAGAGGTAATTGGGGTTTGTTTTCCTGACTTCTGTGGAGGTGCATGCTCTACTGTCACCAATGGGCAGAAAAGATGAGTTCAAAGATAAGATCTTACTGATTTTTCTGTGCTGGGAGTAATTGCTTTTCCAAGGAATTAGCAAACACTTGAGAACAGATTCACTTCTAGCAATCCCCCCCCAGGCTTGGCAGCTGCTCTGCTTCCTCTTGCTCTTCTGCTCAGCCTGCAGGATAGAGTCTCTTTTTGTGGAAGGTTTCCCTGCATCCCTTATATTGAGCACGGTGATGGTCCACCTACTTTTGTTGATCAAGTACATTCATTTAATACTCCCCAGCAGGATTAGCGTGTACTCCCAGCTCATGGTGCATCAAGCACTCGGGCAGCCACACGCAGTACAGTTTTTAGCTACTAGATCTGGCAAATATAAAAAGACTGTAAGCTAATCTACTTCTAATTGTAGTCACCAGATACTGCGGGTTGAGTACAAGACCCCTTCTGTGCTGCACGCTGTAGCAGCATGTAGGAACATC
This sequence comes from Microhierax caerulescens, assembly GCA_035590215.1. Classification (NCBI taxonomy): domain Eukaryota; kingdom Metazoa; phylum Chordata; class Aves; order Falconiformes; family Falconidae; genus Microhierax; species Microhierax caerulescens. The sequence continues at coordinate 5,065,374 of JAVJGJ010000030.1, forward strand.
ACCCATCACATCGAATTCCTTTTGATTGAGGCATCCTGTAAGCAACCTCAGTGCAAAGGTGCTTCTCAGGGTGGCTGACAGATGAAACTGGTCTGAGAGCAGCAGCAGATCCTGTCTGGCTGCTGTGTCAAATAGCAGTTGCTCTAATGAACCAGGCAAAAGAAGAAGGGAGAGCAGGCTCAGGAGGAGAGAGGTACCTTAGACCAGGTGCTGGCTGAGAAGAGTTATTTGAGTGAGACGGTGATCTGCATGTAGAATTTCTGTCATTTTTATTCCAAGAAGTTTTAATAACTTTTTTTATTCTCCACCAAAAATTTCCCAAGTTGATATTAAGTGTCAGTATGCTGCATCCAGTGACTCCTCAGAGTCTGGTTGGTGATGATACATAAGCTGGAGCTTTGGGTGAGGGGGTTGTGAATGCATGCTGCTGGCTCTCTTTCCCTATAATCATTCCAATGGCTTTGGGACATGGACCAAAAATGCTTCTTTTTGTTGAAAAGCTTTAATTCTTTTAATGGAGATGTTGAAAAATCTTAGCTCCCCCCTCCCTCCCATTATTTTTATGTTCGGTTTAGTTAAATTCTTATCTGGCATCAGTTTGTGATCTAAGAACAGTTTCTATAATAACCATGAGTAGAACTTTGCAGATCACAGAAGGTTTAAAAGCTGTGGCTGTAGGAGGTGATGTTGGTAACGTGGGTTTTGTGCTGCCATAGGGATTGGGAGGAATGAGGAAGGGTCTCGGTGGAGAGCCGGTCTCTGTTGCGGTGTGGCTCAAGTTGCTGGGCACTGGTGTCTGCTTGCAGGAGTCTTTGAGGTTAGAGATGCAGATGGGATTTTCTTCAGAGATTTTCCTCATCGCTTCCCATTGTGTGAGTGCTTCAGCTCTCTGCTTCAGGAGTGAACAACTGGCTCTGCTGCCTTCAGCATCAGGAACGCGGTCAGCATTGAGGCTGTCTGATGGGAGCCCGTGGGGGAGTTTTAGGAGGGCAGCTGTTCGCCTTCAGAACCAAAAAGTTGAACTTGTCAAAAACTTTTGTGAATGAGGAGTTAAACCTGCTTTTGGCAGGGTGGTGGAGTAGGCTGGGGGCTTTGGCTGTTGACATGTATTCAGATCCTTGTTTTTCTGCAGGGTGAGATGGGTCACTTCAGAAATCTGGGCAAGGAAAAATCAAAAGTAGCATTTGAACCCTGTGTTCTTATTCCGTGTTCCATTGAGAACCACACCAGGTATGTCAGTGCCATCGGTGGGGTGGAGGGGGAGTTGTGCAGCATCACGTTGGGCGGCTGGGAGGGCGTATGTGTGATGTTGGGGGGTGCTGGGAGCCCCGTGCCGGAGATCCCCCGGTGAACGGACACCTGTTGGGACCAACAGGACAGTGAAGTGTTGCTAAAAAGTGGTCTGAGCTGTGACGGTAAAGTTTGTGGGTTAGTAGTTTTCTGGTGCGCTGGCACCGAGTGTCGGCAGAGGAGGGGGATACATGTCACCTTAGGCTCCTTGCGCAGTGCTGCTGCAGAGCCCCAGGGCTGTGCTGTACCAGAGCCCTGCATGAGCTCCCCCAGCTCATCCCTTACTGCTGCCCGCAGCCTCGGTGGGGCGAGCCGAGCTGAAACCCTTCTCCCTGGAACGCAGAACGTGCATTCACCTCACCTGCAGGATGTGGTGCAGGAAGGGAGGCAGAGCGAGGTGGGGGTTGTGCCCCAGCTAGAGCCCAGGCCTTTTAGCCCTGGGGACAGAGAGCTCAAGACCTGTTGTGTGTCAGGGAGGGACACCTTTGCTAGAGGGAAGCTGTCACATCTGCTGGAACAGAACTGCGTGTAGGGTCTAGGGTAATTCTTGCTAGGAAACCTGTTACGTTACTGGTTATATTCCAGCAGCAGAATAATCCACAAAATACTTCTTTTGATTAAGAAAAATAGTGTTAGTTCTAAGCTGGTGATGGTGACCTGCTTGCATCATGTAGCATGTGATTCACGTCACACCTTACAAGGCTGGTTTGATGTTCCCACCTTGGAAGTGGTGGCAAAGCTCCCTGCAGCCGCAGAGTCATTGCAGTCTGTAAATGGGAAGAGGCCCTTTCCCTGCGTGCTGCTGAGCGCTGTAAAGGATTCAGCCCTCACAGCGATCAAAAACAGCAGCACTCCAGCCACGCAGATAGTTTGCCTGCGCTAGCCAGAGTTTCTTTAGGTAGCCAGGGACACGCCATCTGGTTCTTCCTTAGCCATTTGTTGTAGCAAGGAAGAGAGCTGCAACGTGCAAACAGGAATAGCAAGGAAACGAGGTTGGCTTAGCAGGGAGGAGGGAGACACCTGGAATATGAAGAGGGCTCATGTGCTTGCAGCGCTGGCTGGGGCTGTTGGCACTGGAAACCAGCTGGAGGTGGTGGGTAGAATAGGTGAAAAAACAGCGAAGTGTCACTGGAAGACGCATGCGTGTGTGTCTAGCACGTTGTGGATGCTGTGGGCAGGGAAATGCCAGTGTTAGAACCTGCACGTGTTTGGGAGCACACAGGGAACCCTGCTGCCTTGGGCAACGCGTCTGCAAAGACACTGTACCCTGTTCTGAAATGGTAGAGCTGAGCATCACCAGTGTCTTCCATCCTGGATCCGCAAATGGTAACGAAGGAGGATGCGTCAGTCCCTAGTGGAGGTAAATTCACTGCGCAGAGTTCAGGAACTCCACTGGAAGGAGCTGGAGGGTGGCAGGTGGGCAGTACAGATTTCTGAGTGCCATTTTCTGAATGTTAGGTTTTCTGTCAGGTATTTAAGCTGTTGAAGGCTGAAGTTGGCTTTTGTTTCAGTACTCTCTCCTTCACCCATGTCACTTTTTCTATTGAAACTCAGCAGCCAAGGGGAGGGTGTGGAGAAGACAGAGCCAAGCTCTTCAGAGGCACAAGTGGAAGGAGGAGCAGCAGTAGGCAGAAGCTTATACAAGGGAGATTCAGGTTAGGTATTACAAGATATTTTTTTTCAGCATGACTGTAGCCAAACAGTATTGGCACACGTTTGTCCAGAGAGGCTGTGAAGTCTCCATCTTGGAAATATGCCAGACTTGCTGGGGCAAGACCCTGAGCGCCCTGCTGGACATTAGCCCTGCTTTGAGGGGGGAGGCAAGGCTGGGACCCAGAGGCCTCCCTCCCACCCCCCCTTACTCCCCTGGACTATAAAATACTGCCCCACTGCATAATACAAAACAAGGGGTAGAGAGTTGTATCCTACCCGTGCATTTCTAGTTGCAATATTTTCATTTGTCAACGATGAATCCATGGAACAGTATCTTCTCTGCCACAGTCTATGGAGAAGACCAGCTGCTCCCCATATGTGAGTGCAGCCTCCAGGTTCCTGTTTCCATTAGACTATGCCAAGCTGTATTTTTGTTACCTTTTTTTTTAGTATTATCATGTAAAAATGGGCAGCTTTAATGGGCTTCCTAGTTCATATCAGTTAAGCTTTTGAAACATATTCAGGTATCTTTTAAATACTGCTGTGTAAGTTCCTTATTTAATCTGACATATTCTGATTTATTATTTTACTGCAGTTATCTAAGGCAGTACTTTAAAAACAAAAT
>JAVJGJ010000030.1:5075414-5126162 GCA_035590215.1 Microhierax caerulescens
CCAAGCTCCCCGCTCCCCCCAAGGCCCCAGGTGGCCGAGGAAGCCAACATTGTGGGTTCAGAGCTGGTTTTGTCCTTCAACACTTCACGGTTTTGAAAACAAAGAGGAAGATGCCCATGGGACAAAAACAAGGGTTACCTCGAGGAAGGCTTTGTGGAAAGCCTCGGATACGTAGAGGTCTGTACGGCCCTCTGCAATGATACCTGAAATACAAAATAAAGACAGTTCTAACTAGGTTTTTAGACGACAGCTCGAGAGAGAACAGTCTTCCATCCTTCATGGCCTGTGTTCAAGCAGAAGGCACGTCTGCCCTAGAGCAAAAACAGCCTCCACCAACTGCAGCCAACTGCTTAACTCCACAGCCTCAGCACAGAGCAGGGCTGCATTCCATGATGGGCTTGACCACAGAGTGCATCACAGACTGCAGCAACATCTAAACACCTTCGTGTTCTTGTTCCTCATGTGCTGCTACACTTAGTGCCCTGGCACCTGTGGAGGAATGGTTATCCTCCACCCCCACCACCCTATCCCCATATCTGACCTGGGAGTCTGGCACTTTCTGGACTGAAGAGATCTTCCAGCCCCATTTTTCTCAGCTTCTCCTTGACGCTGAAGCTGTCCTCGACACGGAAGCGAGGGAGGTAGACGAAGAGAGACACCTCTGTCATGGAGTCTATCCAGTCCTGCAGCTTCTCCGATGTCAGGTCCCGCTCCACCTCCACCAACGATGTCCCAGGATTGGGCAGGACCAGCACCATCGTGATATCATCCCCTTTGTAAGGCAGCTCCAGCACCTGGACTTTGTCCTGGGGGATGAACGCGTGGTTGAATTTGGACTCTTGGTACATCACTGGGACTTTGCAGGTCTCACCATTGGCTTTATGAAATGAATCCAGTTTTGTGTTTGGAGCTGGGAACTGCGATTTCCAGTGCCCCTAAAAAGGGAGAAGGGGAAAACAAATGAGCGCGCCGTGTTTCCCCGAGGGAAATGGACAGCACCCCCGGTTTTGTTAGCCATACCTTAAAATAAATGGTGTTCACCAGGACCAAGACAGTGAGATCATCAATACCTTTCTCTGGGATCACTTCTGTAATACGCCTCTCTGTCTTATTAGCCACCCACTCGTTAATGATCTTCCTGGAAAATTCTGGCTTCTCCTGAAGGAAGAGACCAAAAGAGGTTAAGTCCAAGGTTTAAAACACTTCTTTGTGTCCCTTCTGCAGCAGGCAGATTAACGGGACACCGATCCCAGCATAGTGCTGCAGCGTTTAGCAGTCAGGAGTGGGGAAGTGACTGCGGTTAAGGCAAGCTGGGGCAGGAGGAGCTGCATCCCAGATTCCCTCCTGCCTTCCCCGATGTCCCACACCCCAGAGCAGGGCACTCCCTGTGGGCAAAAGATAGGGATGCAGCAAAAGCAGGAGGAGCGGAGTGGAGGGGGTGGACACGACACCAAACAAAAAAGAAAAATCCTGAGCAGTTCAAACTCACTTTGAAGTTCAAGGGCCAGAGTTTCGCTCCGTAAACTATTTCGCTGATGTTCTGGTAAGTCTCATTAAAGACCAAAGACTTTTCCCCGAAGAGGCGGTTGGCTGATACCAGCTCTGAGGATTTGTTGGCTTTCTTGTAAAGGCGGCAGTTCAGCTTGGCAAAGAAGAAGTGGATCTGATCAGATGTCTTCTCCGAAATGGTGTCAAACTGAAAGACCTGGAGGAGCCAGACAGCGAGAAGGAATCCATGAGCAGGCCCTTGCGTTTCCACAGCTGCCAGCACCCACGGCAAGTGTGATCCAGCCTTTGCCTGCTGCTCAGCAGCCTAAATCATGGAGGCAGGAAACCTGCAGGCCCTTGGAGCTTCACCCACCGCGTTCATTTGGGAACCCAAACCTACGTAAGAGCAACACATCACCGGCCTAAGACCTAGTTTGGAGACTCCAAAATGTAGGGTTAAATGCTGCGCAGCACGCAGAGGGGCTGCTCCTCTTTCTAGCTCTGGCTTCCTTACTCTCCATACGTCACCTCTGATGGGTCCCAGCTTCTGTCTTTGAACCAGCGTCTTACCCAAGGGAAGACTCCAGATCTGGCTCACTGCAGTCCCTTCCCTAGGGCTACCAGCAGTGCCTGCCGGGATCTGCCTCTTTCCCTGCCTCTGTTCCACACCCCCTCCCACTGCCCCACACCCCCTCCCACTGCCCCAGCCTTGGGGTTTTGCAGATCTCTGGCTCACACGTGGGCATGACTTCGCTAGACCCTTTAGGTGGTTGTGCAGAAGACTTAAGAACTTGGCAAGGTGCTTCATGCGCACCTTGTTTTTCAGGTGTCAGGGGACAGGTTCTAGCTGTGTGCACGAACCACAGGGCTCCCGCCAGTGCTGCTACAATTAGTCTCACTCGTGCACGGTGCTCACAGCCCCTCTGTGCCCCATGGCCAGAGCCTCGCAGGAGATGAGCTTTGCTCTGATAGGGCCTGGAAGCAGCTCCCAGGTCAGTGCAGGTGTCCTGGTTCCAGCTGGGACAGGGTTAGTTTTCTTCTTAGGAGCTGGTGCAGGGCTGGGTTTCGGATGTGGTGTGAGAACCATGTTGATAACTCATGTTTTCAGTTGTTGCTGGGTCCATTTATACCAAGTCAAGGACTTTTCAGTTTCTCAGGCCCTGCCAGCCAGAGGGCTGGGGGGGGGAGGGGCACGGGAACCTGGGAGGGGACATGGCCAGGACAGGTGGTCTGAGCCAAAGGGATAATCCATACCGTATGGTGTCATGCTCAGTATATAAACTGGGGGAAGAAGAAGAAGGGGGGACACCTGGAGTTATGGCGTTGGTCTTCCCAAGTGACTGTTAGTTGTCCTGGGTCCCTGCTGTCCTGGGGGTGGCCAGACCTGCCTGCCTACGGGGAGTGACAGATGAGCTCCCGGGTTTGCTTTGCTTGTGTGCGTGGCTTTTGCTTTAGCTAGTAAACTATCTCAGCCCACGAGTTTTCCCACTTTTACCCTACCAATCCTCTCCCCCACTCCACTGTGGGGGGTGAGTGGGCAGCTGCTTGGGGCTGAGCTGCCGGCTGGGGTTCAACCACGACAGCAGCTCCCAGAAGGACTCACAAGGTTTGTGCTAAACCCTCCTGTGAGTGACAGTGCCAAAGACTGCTCCTTCCCAGTAGCAATTCTCCTGGCCCTTTGAGTAATTCCGGCACCCCTTACCTATTTTTGCAGGGAATGGCAATACGTAGCAATCGTTTTGAGGGTAGAGTTCTGCAGCGCGGTGTGTTTTGTCTTACTTGCTCCTAGCTGCCAGCCGCAAGGACAGTTACGGTTTGCCTACTGCTATCTAACCTCAGGGCCTTGCAGCACAGAAAATCCCATGGCACGTTGCTCCACACAGACATCCAGGATCTCTGGCACAGTTTCCAACCAGGCACAGTTGGTGTTCCTGGCCTTTTTGTAGGGAAAAAGGGGGGTTAGGAGCACAGCTCTGCATCCTGGGTGGCTCAGTGATAGAAGGGTCCCCGTCCAGCGGGAAGGGCTGAGTGAAGACTTTGGAGATGCAATAGGAGACACCAACATTACTTACTCCAGAGACAGGATCTGCCAGGACAGGACAGCGGCAGTGGGGACAAGAGAAGCAGTTGGATTCACACCTCCCCGTTGCAGGGAGAAAGTTCCCCACCTGCGAGGAAGGCAGGGGCAGTACCAAACCCCACGGAGCAGGCAAGTGGGGCTGACACTGAGACCGGTGCTTAGACAGGCAGGGAGTTACTTGGTCCCACGGCAGAGCCAGCACTCAGGATTACCCCTCCGGTGGGACCAGGGCTCCCCGCTCCGAGCGCAGGACCCACGGCCGGTGGGACCCGGTCCCTGCGCGGGGGCTTGGCTGTCTGGGAAGCTCAGGCCCTTTCCGTGCTGCTGGAACTGCCCAACACAACAGGCAGAAGCTGCTTAGTCCTGGCTCAGACTGCTTTTACGCTTACTACAAGGAGGCCCTCAAGTAGTAACTGATGTTCCTGTGTTCCCAGAGGGTGGCAGAGCCCTGGAAGCCAGCTGGACTGGAGGGTGTCCTGCCTGTCTGGTTTTGTCCCAAGGGAGAGAGAGGGAATGTGAAAAACAGCCTCTCCCAACGGGATTTGATACCCTGGCTTTTCCTGCTTTTTGCTTAAGAAAAGGCTTAGCTACCTGCTCTGCTACGTGCTGGCCCGGCCTGCAAGGAACAAACTGTTCCTGTTCCCTTCCCTCAGCTCCCGAACTGGCTTCCTTTCCTCCAGATGAACGCGACCTCCCAAACCCAGGAAACCCACCCCGAATGCTAGATCCGAATAGGCAGTCGGAGGAAAGAGCTGGGATCTAACCAAATCCAGAGACAAGCAGCCTGTGCGTGTCCTTCCCGGGGGCTCGTTTCACTGAAGGCCTCCCTTCCCAAGCCATGGAGCCATCCCGACCCAGACAGGTCACCCGCTGTCCCCTCCGCTGCCTTCCCGACCCTGGGGAGAGCTACGGGGAAAGGCTGAGGAAGGGGCACCGACCTCCATGAGCTGCTGCAGGGTGCTACCGCAAGCCCCGAGCTTGGTCATGGCGAAGGCTGTAGAAATGCTGAGGGGTGACATGAAGATGTTTTCCCCATTGTCCTTGGAGTCAGCCAGGTACTTGTAGAAGACAACAGCAAAGCGCGAGTTGGCCTTCGACAGCTCCCAGACCCGGGGGTTTGTGGCCTCCGGGAGCTTGCTCTTCCCTGGCTCTTGCCCCTCGCCCTCCTGGGGCTTCTTCTCAGGGTTGCGATAGATGCAGATGGGATTCACTGGGATGTCACGTGGCTTCGCCGTGCAGATGTCTTCCACGATGTAGTGCTCAGGGGCAGCTAGACCCCAGACGCCGAAGAGACACAGCACAAAAAGATGCATTGTCCTGGAACCAGAAAGAGGGAGCTTACACACGCTCAGCTGCCCAGAAAGCCCCACGCTGCTGGCCCAGCACACAAGCCCCGTTTCAGCCAGCATCAGACAGGAGCCCCACAGTCCTCTCCAACCGTCCTCCTGTCCTGTAGCTGCAGGATAAAGCAGGAGGATGGACAGACACCACCTGAGCATACACCGCTTTTAGAAACAACACACTGAAACCTCTGCTTTCCCAGAGCCCTGGGGACCCTCTTGTTTAAGAAGCAGCAGGCTCAGCCCTCACCAGTGTGTCCAAAAACCTATGATTTGACCTTCGGAGTTGTCCCCAGCAGCCAGTCGAGGTGGCTACAGCACGAGCCCCAGGCGTGCCTGTGCCTGGAGCCGCTGCCCTGCCTGGCTGCTGGCAGGTGGCCCAAGCTTCACTTAGACAAAATGGTTTTGACCATTCCCTTACCCCTTTCCTGGGGGAATCCTCCTAGTTCTCCTGGTCTCTTTTTTTCTCCCTTCACCTGAACCCCTCAGTCCTCTCCAGGTGCTGTCTGTGCTCCAGACTCACCTCAGCTTTACGCTATTTAAGTTACTGATGCAGGAAACATCACAGCCAAGTGAGGTGGTGAGGAAGAAGTCTCCACAGGAGTCGGTCCCTTCATGCATTCAGCACCTTTAAGCCCTAAAAAGTGTATTTTATAAGCGCGCATGGTGCAGCTGGTACGGCACAACTATTCCCGTCCCAAGTCCACACCACCTCAATGAGACTGATTGTCCCCGGCACCTGGGGACTGGAGGCTCATGCTAATAACCATGCTCAGCACAAGCAGGTCTCTGCAAACCTCCCAGCAAGGCAGAGAGAATTTGTATTTTCCCACTTTGCTAAAGCAGGGGGTCTGCACATCCCACCACCGCTGGCGGCAGGACCTCAGAGCCATCCTGGGGCTGGGCAGGCAGCACGCGAGGTGTCCTGCACGCCGTGGTTTGAGATGCCCTGGACACGACTCCACGTTGGGTTTGCTCACACACCCCGTGGGAGGAAGCTCACGGACCACAGCCACGACAGCTCGGGAAAGGCTGGCGGCCCGCCCAGGACCCGCCTGCCATGGGAGACTTTTTCAGAGATGTGTCTAACTCTGGTAGGTCTCTGCCTGCCCACGCACTCACTGCCACCGGAGTAACTACAGACCAACTGCGTTTAGCACCAGCGACCTCCCCGCAGTCTTGCCAGTGCTGGTGGGCCAGCACCGGGGGGAGGAAAACGGGAGCAGCCCAAGGCCGATCTGGGATGGAGGAGACCTCTGGGTTCTTTCACAACCCCCTCCCCAGGCTCTTGGGCAATGACTTCATGTTGGCTCCAGCTCCTCCACAAGAGCATAAATTACCTCATTTGGCACCGAGGCCATATCGAGCCCCCGGGGCCCCTCTCTGGCACACGCCGAGAGCACAGCAACAAGATCTGTGTGAAAACATGCAAACCAAGATGTGCTTGCTGAGGCCACGGCTACCACTCTTGCTGCTAACAACAAACCTATTATCTTCCAAAGGGTTTAGGGTAGATACAACACCACAAAGGGCAAAAAGAAAAAATAGCTAAAAGGGGAGGGGAGTCAACCAAATACAGAAACAAAAACAACACCCAGGGCAGGAGGGCAAGAGAAAGGAAAACTACTCAGACAATTGAAAGTACTCCAGGAAGCACTGCTCTTCCGAACCTTTCGCTCTTACAGGAAAAATCCGCCAGCAAGCAGCGAGGCAAGCGTCTGTGCTGCACAGCACCAGGGCCAGGGCCAGGATGACCCCCGGCCACGTGCCAGCCCCCCTCACCCACGCTTGGGTCCCCCTGGCTCCGGCAGCACCGAGGTGCCTGCGGCTGCCGGTCCCACCGCGGAAAGAACAACCTGGCTGTGGTCCCTGCCCCGTCACTTGGCTCACCTCCAGGGACAGGCATGCCTGCAAGCAGGTGTGGGTCTGCCCGTGCAAGCACAAGCGCCTGCTTCTGTCCAGAGGCAGCCCACAGTGCCCGCCGTCACACGCAGCGCTGCCAACTCACGCTTAAAACCCAAAGGACAAGAGTGGGGAGAGCACCTCATCTTCATCCTGCCCTGATTAAACAGGAAAGACCCCCCCTGCTTCTACTCCAGTCCTGCCTCCACCAGCTTAGTGGAGATACAGGACTTTAATGCCTTAAATCAAAATTTATCCACCACCAAGGCTGGCGCTGCCCCTAACACGTCCTGTCTTGTCTCTTACAGGCAAGAGCCCTCGCGATGTTTTAGGCCAGCTCTTCACTGCAGCACTTGGCTGAGAAACTCTCCTCCTCCCTCCGCAGCTCTTCAGCACTCCCTTTTCCATCGCAGCACTGCCACGTACTCCATATGTCAACTGCTTTCATCCTGGAAGGATCCCAACAGCATTACCACAACATCACTGCCTGAAGGGGGTTACTGGCAAGGAAGAACGTACAAATTAGAAAGGGCTTTTTTTTTCTGCTTTACCCCTGTAAGAAGCATAGAAAGCCAAGAAACAAGTTGCTGATTCAGCTCAAAATCAGGCGGCTCTGGGGAAGCGCAGAGAAACTCCCCCATCCCACGCCTGCCCTGCGACACGCTGGGATCCAGCCAGTGCAGGCCATCTCCATCCCACTGCTTCTCACGGCTGCACGGAAGGACAACGAACCAGCCTGCAGACTCCGCTCGTCCTCCAGCAACCACCCTACGGAACCCACCCGTGCTACCTACGGCGGCGTGACCGGTCCACTGCACCCCAGCAGCGTGCCAACCGGCCAGCAAAACTTAAGTAGCTCAAACCATTTTGAGACTGACTCAGGTTCTTGAGAATGACAAAGCCTTTCTCGCCCCTGCACACCCCAAAACCGGAGCGCAAAGCACGTCAGCAGTGCTCCTTTACAGCCAGGCAAGGGATCAGCGGTTACTGGGGGCAGCCTGGCCTCCTGACTTGTTCTCCACACCATCAAGCGTTGCTACAGGTTAGGGATAGAAGTCAAGCAAGACGCTTCAGTGAGCTGTACAGAAGCGAGCCTTCGGAGGACGCTCCCAAAATGGCTCCTCGGGCCCATGCCCAGAGCGAAACAACACTCTGGCAGCAGCTAAAGCTCACAGGTTCCCACAAAGGCAAAAGAACCTGTTACAAGGACTTAATTCCCAATGAAAGATGAGTGGAATCTGTTTCTCTTACCTGCCTCTGTAGCTCCAGCCTTCTGCTTTCAGGATGTAAACGCAATCACTAAGAGGACTGTCTTGCTTGAGCCCAAGCCAGTCCAAGGCAGTTTCCCCACTGGAATTCTGTGCTCAAGCAGAGCTGAGACAAAAGCGGGGGACGGTGGGAGGGGAGGAGGATGCTGAGGCCAAAGGCTGATGACCAGCTGCAGAAGGTTAAGCAAAGAGCTGAAAAAAAAGCAATGTTTAGTTTGAAAGAGGTTTTAAAGTTCAATCTGACAAGGGAAAGTTCGACCACCCACCTCACGCAAGTGCCTTCAGTTCTTGCCAATAGAAAATTAACTGCTTACACCATGAAAGAACCCCCAAAACTTTCAACAGCTCAAATGTGATCTAAGGTATTTGTAAATCTCACTTTGGTATCTTGTAGCTCAGCAAAACATTTTGCTCTGCCCCAAGCCCCGTCACCCCCCTTCCCAAAGAGGCACAAGTTGGGAGAAACCACCCCACTTCACACTTTGCAGCTTCAAACACGTCCCCTCTTAAACACACTCACCTTTTCACTTGCACAACACGAAAGCAGATTAACGGCATCTCTGCTCATCTCCAGCTCACACAGAGCAGCACTGGGAGAAGGATTGAGCAACACCGGTTCCGTTGTACAGTGCGGTTGCTCTCCAAACCCCGCAGCATTGCCTCCCGACCCCCAAATGCTGGGAGCTGGCTGGCGCAGGGGTGCTCAGCTGCACTGCTGCTGGCCTCCAGTAAGAGCCCAGCTCCTAATGGAAAATGCAGCTGCAAACTGGTTTGGGGGAAGTAAAAGACCTTCCTATACCAGTATGGGCTAAAATTAAATGGGTCAGAGATTGTAGAAATAAATTAAAAGATGACATGATCTGGACCCAACTTTGCTTTCCTGGCTCCCCTCCACAGCCCAGGCCCACAAGTGCCACTCTTAAAACTGCCTCTGCCCAACATAACATCATTCTTGCTCTCTCGTCAGTTCTATAACCAGGGCTGCATCAAAATCTCCATTAAAAAAAAAAAAAAAAAAAAAAAAAAATCTTCACCAAAAGCACAACAGCTACGCAATCCACGCTGAATGCCGCCCAGCACCGCGCCAATGCCTGCTCCCCAGAACCGCTTTCAGCTTGACAGCAGATCGGGCCAGAGCTGCCACGCACATCGGTACCCGCGGGCTGGGGGTTTGTAATCTGCGGCAGCAGGCAAAGCATCCTCCACCAGAAAGGAAGGACTCATGCACCACGCCATGTTGCTCCAAGTGGCTGCTGGCTTGGTTTTCCAAGGTGACTTGCACTTGGAGGTCCCAGGGGTTAATTTGGGATCCTCCCCGGCCCACGGAGAGCAGCAGGCAGACACCCAAGTGTAAGAGGTTTCCATTTACCCGATGCTCAGATGGCATTTAAGGTAGCCGAAACAAGAGCAAACATCTGTTGCGTTCTGCACATCCCATACAGCTCCAGCCAACGTGACCAACGGCCAGCAGGACACCATCCACTGGCATCGCAGCTGCACGCTTGCTTCACTGTAAAAAAAACAAAACAAACAAAAAAAACCCCCAAAAAACCCAAGAGCCAAACGGCTAAAACCGCGCATAGAAATGCTTTCTTTAATGATGGTGGCCCTATTAACAGTGAGGTTAATTAACACTGTAGGGCTGAAGGGGTCTGTCAGCTGCCCAAGCTGTATCTGTCCTCCAGGGGAGCGGGGTAAATCTGTTTTTTTTTTGAGTGCAGAAGTGACAGTTTGTTGCCGGTTCAGCTCAAAGCACCAACCCAGCCCTCGCAGCCGAGCAGAGCTGTACCTGGGGAAGTACCCAAAGCGACACGTGTGCTAACACGGATCACAGCTGCCCGTTCGCTCTTGGGAAGGGACTGTTTCTCTCCCGGAGCCGCTGCTCGCCGCCTGCTCATCACGCACCGAAGTTCTGAGCCTGGCAGCCTGGGGCAAGGCGGACCAAGCTTCACACCTCTCCTCAGCCTCCCCCACACTCATAGCCCAGGAGACAGGGAGTCTGAGCTCACACTTATGGGGAAGGAGGTTCCAGAAAGAGCTCAAAGCATCCCAGCCAGGATGGGGCACCCCTTCGCTTCGGGGCCCAAGTGCCCACAAAGCCATGCAGGACAGCACGTCACTGCTCACCCCCCACCCTCAGAAGATCACAGGTTCTGCTTTGCAGACAGAAGAGCCCCCAGCAAGTTCACAGCGGTGGGGAGTGTTTTCCACTGTCCTCTGAACTGCCCCTTTTTGGGGGAAGTTGGAAAGAAACAGCCTCTGAACACCCGAGCCATGAGCAGGAACACAAACGTACTCAGGTTTTGGGCTCTGCTTTGGGTGCTCACTGTTGAGTTTTACGGTGACACAGAGGGAAGACTTGGCAGTGACAGAGCAAAACAGGATCAAGAAATTCCGCATCCTGGGCTAGCCTTTTCCAGCACCCCTCTATCCTGGTATCCACACCCAAAGGGAAAAGAATTTTCCAGCAGCTGCCATCCACTTGAGCCCGGTCTGCCCTCTTCATTATACAAAAGCCTGGAAATTTCTCCAAAGCCTTCCTGATGCAGAGCAGCCACAGCTCCCTTCCAAAGGGATCTGACTCTTCACAGCATTTCAACCTTCTTCAAAAGCCAACTGCTGCAGAAATACAGCTCCCCCTACCCCCAAGTGACCGAGTACCGGAGCATCCAGGACCCCCAGACTAGAGGAAAAAAGGGAAACCATCACCAACCGAGATACTGTTTTCTGGACTGCCCACTACATACAATTCCCTTCATAGGAACTAAATGGTCCAAGTCATCCAGCAAAGAAGTACCACTGCGTGGAAGTGTGAAGGGGCCCCCAACAAGCGATGGGCTTCAGTCCAACAAAGCACACACCTCAGACTGCATCTGTGGTGCCTGCGATCAAAAGTAAAGACAGAAGTAATAAACATGCATAAGCTCCCAGGGCAGATGGCTGTGCTGGCCCCAGAATGGGAGAAGGAACAGGTTTTTCAGCAAAGCAGCAGCTTATTCCACGTCAGACTATGTTCAGCCGGTCCCAGACTCAGAGCTAGCTAAAGACCCACAAAAAGCAGGGAAAGGTTAAAAACCACAAAGCAGACTATGGAGCAAACCCTGTATTTGCTCTAAGGCAAGTTCCAAACCAGGTGCAACACCAGAGGCACACTGCTCGCTCCTTCATCTACAGGATTTGTTACGTTCAGGTTTGTTTTTTAAATATGCAGCTTCTCTTCAATTAGGAAAAGTGGTTATTTTGAGTATCCTTTCTTGTTCACCTCTGGTGAACGCAGGACGAAGCCACTTCATTTACGGGCAGAGTCAGAGGGGAACAGACTGGACCTCCCAACAGAGGCAGGTGGCTTCTCCGCTATTTGGCATCTTTTATGCTCCAGCCCGGCAGAGAACACACACATCTTGACCTGGAGGGAGTCTTACATAGCCAGTCTTACACCTCACACAAAACTTAGAGGAATGCACATTCAACCCAGACAGAAAATGAGAGATATTTCAAAGGGTTCTCCATTAATTTATCATTTAATATAAATGCCGACAGAAAAGCAGGTAAGACCTTGTAGACACTTCCATCTATTTACAAACCAAGTAGCAAATCACCACCTTTCCACTTTTTTTTTTTGTTGAATCAGCAACTCAAAGGACCCTTAGACACTATGTGAAAGCAAGGTGAGGTTGAGTCATCTTTATGAGAGAAAAGCAAGGTGAAGAAGGAAGAAGTAACATTTCAACATATGGCTTTTTCTATATAACCACCATGCACACACAATACGTCTCCATTTCCTTGTTCTTTAATATAAAAGTGATACTGTTGCTCTATAGTTCTAAAAAAGAAATAAAGGAGACAAATACTGACTTCCAGATCTCTGGATCCTCTTGCCTCCTTCAATCCACTCTGTCTCACCTCAGCATAGTTTTTAGAAGGCTTTTCTTTCAAGTTTAAGTAGTATATTGCAGGAGTAAAGACACAAGGAGCTGGATATAGCAAACTCTTTCTGCTACTCCTTTTGTCATCTCAGATTTTTTCAGAAGGTAGTAAAGCATCTAATCTTTCCAGGAAAGAGGTATCACTGCCTTTTGTGCCTCTGAACGTGTCCCTCGTGACCAGGCCTGTATGTACAACACTCAAAGATTCCCCTGAACTTGCAAAGAATTCAGATTACAGAATTCTTCTCATACGTTCTACTTAATCTCTACTCCTATTACAAATGTTTTGATAATTACAAACAATAAATATTCACAATATCAACCCAGAGTCAGTCATTCCCATAAAGGCTCAAGAATTTTTGTTGATGGGGAAGAAGCAGGAAAGGAAGAAAACAGTAGAAGAAAAGCAAGAAAAGAACCAGTTCAAACAGAAAGAGAGAATTCATGATGTTTTGTTTAGCATTGATTTATGAGAACATCAGACAGTGAATTTCACTTATCCAGGATCCTAAATAAATTCAAGAAACAGTTTATAACCTGACTCAACATATCTCATGGTCTCCTTTATTACCTAGACTATCCTTTTTATTTTATTTTTTTTGTTAAATATACCTCTGCAGGGCACAATCACATACAATCAATACGATTGGAAAATTACATGAGCTCTATCCCAAGCATATATGCACCAATGTTAAAAAGTTATTTAAAAAAACCAAACAAACCAAAAAATAAACTCCACCCAAAAAGGTGATAATGACTGCAGAATGTCTCGGGGAGACTTGTACAGAACTAACAAGATCAAAGAAAACTAGGCTTACAAAAAACAGGAAAACATGTCATCTATAGAGAAATCCCACAACTGGAAGCAGATGATTTCAAAGAGGGAGTGGGAGCTATCCTACACGAGATCCCACAACTCGTCCTCCCTCCTCCCACGTGTGCCTTGCCTCACCGTCTTCCTCCCCCATAGCACCAAATACAATGGGGAAAGAGCTCAGCAGTATGCTACCAGTTACAGAAAACAGGGCAAAATAATCAAGCTACAGCACAGTTGCTAAGCTGACTTCAAGGAAGGCTCCTCTTCACATAGAGGCTGCTTACACAGCAAGCAGAGGCCAAAGGGGTAATGGGAACTCCTTAAAATTAGAAGAAACAATGTCATTTGGTGTGCCCACGTCAGAGCAGCTTCGCTTAAGAGGCTGCAGATTAAAGGTACCAATCGTAAACTGTGCAGCAGCTGTGATGTGAACAGGGTTTCCTCCATGTCAGGTTGCTTTATACATCTACAAAACATTGCTACCAAGTTTCTTTTCAGAAAACTAGAAATGAAGAGGTCAGTGCACACATCCAGTTGTGGGATCCATCCAATACACAATCTGGTTTGGATGCCAAAGACTTGTGAGTACTGTCTGCCACAGAACTATTAATAAATCTTTTTAACATTACAAAGAAGCAAATAATTTCTTAAACATCAAATACTCCACAAGATTTTCTTTTTTTTTTTTGCTTACAGATATATTTTCCCCATATACATTTAATATGTAATTCCATCATCTCTAACGCTTTTTTATTTTCAGAGACACTGCACCACCTGTTGCTTCCATCTTTCCCAAGATGGTGTTTTTCAAATTGAAGTTGATAATTGTATTCTCCTAAAACTTTCAGATCTCAGAATCAGTTGTTTCCCAAAATATGAAAACATCCAACCTGTATATCCAAGGACACCCGTCTTGCTGGCCGAAGCCAGGCACCTAAAACTTTCCCAAATGCTGAACACCTGGCAATCTGCACTAAAATCATACACAAGCTCACTGGAATTGCAAAGATTGCCTGGGAAAGATCAGCTTCTTATTTAGGTTACTAAGCTATAGGCATCCAATCTTCATTATTACAGTTATGTATTTCAAACTTCCAGCAATGGGATGTTGCCGATGCAGAAAAATCCACATTCCCATGAGCTCTTTTTATTGGAAAATTTCAGAAAAAGCTGCACCCTCTTTGCTTACCATAGTGTTCAAAGAGTTTTCAAGGCATGACATAAGACTTGCCATTGGGAAATAAAATTAAAAAGAAAACCCAACAGTAAGCTTGTTCTCCTTTCCCTGCTAATCAAGGCTCTACCTGCATCGTAAGAAGTGCCTCGAAGACTGTGACAACACGAAGCAGTTACATTCTTCTTCCTACATAAGAACGAAGACCACACGTCGACTGTATAAGGACACTGTGCTGAGATAACATTCCCTCAGAATAACTTACTTGTATTGTGTAACTTGAACTAACCTACTCTAGCCTCTTTCACCACCCTGACGTCTCAAAGGAAAAATAACGCAGCTGATAGCAGTTGAGTATGGAAAAGAGAATCCCCAATGAAGTTTCTGACATTTCAGATTACATTTGATCTGAGAACAAATCAATCTGCACTACATCATCTGTATGCTGGTATGCTGCAAGTAACAAACACCCAACTCTTAGCACCAAGGCTATACCTAAAATGTGGCTCAGAAGAGCTGCTTCACTTTCTTCAAATTCAGAGTTTACATTTACTCAAGCAAGGCAGATGTTTTTCCAGCTCATGTCTAAATTACTATTTAGACAACTCAAGAACTTTTGCTTTCTTTTTTTCATCCAGGGGAACGGATTTATTGTAATACAAAAAGTTAAGCTGCTGACACCCTGACATTTTCGGGTTGTTTTTAAATCAGTGCTACCAACATTAGGAGGAGGGAATAGGAAGCACGTATTTTGGGGAAGTGAACAATGACAACATTTGAGTATAAATGCCCCAGCCTTGCTCTGTGTTCTTTCTATCTACTGTAGGACCACAAAACCTCCTTCATACACACACAGCCAAGCAAAAAACTTGCACACTGCTTGTATGGGGTTTCTCCCCCCATTTTAGAACAGAGAAGGTGAGTTGGCACTCCTGCTGTTGAACTTCCCGATTACTAGCACTGAAGCTCTTGGACCATAAAAGTGGGTCTGAAATAGCTAGTCAACTGAAGATACATTATATTGGGTTCTTCAGCTAACTATCCTGTAAGTCTGCTTCATTATAGTTCAGATTTATAAATGGGAATGGAAATTAGGGTTTATGCTACTCTGACTTACAGATTTCTCTCTGAATCCAAAAGCCTTAATAACAGTCTGCAAGAGTTTAAGTTAGATCAAGGAAGGGAAATGCAAGCGGCTTTCTTAATGTATTATTAATGAAAAGCCTCACTCCTAGCCCTTGCTAATATAGGATTTGCCCCACCTGACTCAATTCGTGCTGTCAAGAGACAGTATCATCATACAAGTTTGCTTCTTCCACATCTAATTTAATGTAATGCTACAGTTTGACAAGTCTTTTCAGTTCCAATGGGCTTAAAAGTCAGTCACATTTCCAACACAGATTTATCTTTTACTGTAACTGAAGAAATTTTAAAACAGTATTCAATTTAAACACTTAAAGACAAGGCTTCTTTGATTATATTACATTTCTACGTTCCTTCTCCCTCTTTAAACGAGCCATTCCATCAGCTGAGAGAGTGCATGAGAGACTGAAAACATGTCAGAACACCCCAGATACATCTCAGTATATTGCAAATTGTATGACTAAATGGAATGATTTTCCACAATTCAATGCATGGATAAGGCTTGACAATCATTAACTTTTGTAAATTGTTATTAGGATAATACAGTCAACTCACAAAACCCTACAAAGATCTGACAATCAAAATGGTTACACCAGGAAAAAAAAAAAAAGTGTAAAGCACAAGTCTTTGGCTCTCCTTTAAAGAAAAACAGCAGTTTACCATGTTTATACAGATCCCCCGTTTGCCTACCAGTAGGGGCAATATCACATTTGTGCATCACTGAGTAATAACACCATTAGAAAAGGCAACTTCACAGAAGTTATTGGCTAAGCGAATTCCTTTGAATGCTCTGTTTTGAGGCAGCAAGCTGTCACTGTTACACAATCAGGGAGGGTGAATGGGCAAGCCACAGAAGGAAAGGAAGGAAGGTATGGACAAAAGGGAGCAGAAGAAACTAGGACAGAGAACTTAAAGGGGATAACGGTGCTGCAAGTTTAAAAGGTGCTCTGGTCTAAATAAAAGAAGTCCTACTCTGAAATGGGACAGAATGCTGTAATATACAAGAGGGCCAGAAGAAAAAGTCTAAAATTTCTCCTATTCAGAGAACTGGGTCAAAGGAAAAGAAGAGATGTTGACAGGAGGAGAAGGGGAAAAGTAACACTATAGAGTAAACAAACATTGTTTCTACAGTCCCTGAATCACTGACATACTAAAATTTAACTTAACACTTGAAGCTTCCTGTTGCTGGGGCGTTTGTCCATGCTGGGGCTGAAACCCAGGTATCAATGAGAGTTCAAAGTTGTCTACTGCAGTAGATGATCTAACCTACCTACCAAACGATGCAGTCGTGCCCTAACACCATTGTAATACTGCTTCCTCTTGCCCAAGTAGAAGGAACTAAACCTTCTAGCAGAAACCAGTTTCACTGAAGCAGATAGCATTCCTGTAAAACTGGGACAATAACAGGCTGTAGAAATGGATGTATCTGAATACAGAGTTACTCCAGAAATTTTCATTCCTTGCTTATTTGCTGTAACCATGCTTCCTTGATATAGACAGATATCAGTTCTACCAGCATGCTTTTCCGCAAAAAGGGACAATTTGACAATTTTAGGGGCAGCTTCCAGAAAAGACTTCAAAGCATACGCTACATTTTGCTGTTTGACTTGTTTAATCAATTAAACCTGAAAAAAAGCAAGAAAAGGGTAAGAGGAGGAGGGGAAAAAACAAAACCAAAAATCAATACTGTTAGTAGACATTAAACAAACTATGTAACAAGCCAAACTATAATACTGGGCAAACAGGGCATTCACCTGGACACACTGATCGCAGCAAGGACACCGTGCACAAAGTACAGCACACAGAGCTGGATGAAGGAGAAAAAACAACAGTAAGGTTTCCCTTCTAATCCACAGGTTTTGGAAGCATTCACTATATGCAGGCCAGCAATCTGAATAGCTCTTTCTGCAGATTTCCTCCCAGGAGCAAAAGCGGAGAAAAAAATTAATCCCTAACCTGGCAAGGAAACTAGCTGGCACAAGTAATGAAAAGTAATAGTTTTTGCCCCTTCAGATTTTCTTCTTAGTGTTCAAAATGAATCTGTAGATTCAAACATATCATAACCGTCTTTGAAAAGTCATTTTACACCAAGAATTACAGCAGTAAAAAAAAAAAAAGGTACATTCTGGGCTTGTCCTCCTAGGTTAGAATATTGCACTAATTATCTCAACACTAGAATGAACTCCCTGTGTTAATAAAGACACAGCAGGAAGAAGTACACTAATTAAAAACAACAAGAAAGCTGACCTGACGGCGGTGCTCTGCACTAAAGGATGGGGAAGAGGGCACCGTGCCTGTATCAGCTGACTTGTGAGCAGGCTGCCAGGGGAACTCGTTAAACATCATATCCAGAGCAGAGATGGGAGGAACAGACCTGACAGGCTCAAAACTGCCTCACCCTAGGTTCTGCTCGGCTCAAAGCGGGTGGGTGTAAGGTTAGGCCTCAAGTAGGAGATACAGATGGATGGGGGCAAAGCATAGATGAAACTATTCTAGTACAGAGATGATTCTTTGCCAAAAGTTTAGAGGGATAAGAAAAAAAGCAAGCTTCAAAACTCCTCTTGGTAATTAAAAGGCCAAAGTTCAATTAAGAGCAAAATAAACTTGTGTAAAGACATATGGAAAGTGTGGGGGTGTGTGCTGAAAAATGCCTTTATTTTCATTCAGTGCTTCTACCTCCCAGACATTTGATCACAACAGCTGCGCTCATGCGAAAAAATTCTTAAAACATACCCAATATATATACATATATAACTATGTATATATGTATATATATATTTATATATAAATTTTTATTTAAATAAAAAAGAAAGCTCGAATCCCAAGCCAATATGTGTATCAAATCCTTGACCAGCCAGGTCTGTAGGGCATAATCAAATTCAATGTGAAATAGTATATAAACGCGGTGCCTTGACTGGGCAAATTAAATAATTGCTACTCAAAAGAGTCTTCTGTTTGGACTCTCCTACTGGTAGGCAATAGTGGGACTGTATCCCCTCCCACCCCCCATTTTGTTTTATTTAACAGTATGATGAATGCAAAGCTTAGCCCAAGGTTGCTATGACCTCAGCAGGAGTTAAGGTTAAGGAAAAGAACTAAAAACCAAGAAAATTTATTAACTCTTGCTTTACCCAACCAAAGCAATGCAGTAATTTATTACATAACCAGTGCTTTCAGATTTAGTAGTCTAACCCAGAAAGAAAAAAATGAGAACAGGCCAAGAAGGTGCACAGGGAGCAGCACTTAAAATTGTTCTCCACAGAATTCTTTGCATACAGGGTCTCACCCCAGTGCATGTTGAGTCAAAAATGTGCAGCAAGAACAAGATTTCTTTTATTTCTTTAAGAAAACGTCTAGAAAGGCCTATGGTTTCTTCAATTTTATTTTTTTTTCTTCAATTACAAAGACCTACTTGAAGAAGTAGCACACTAGTTCTATCAAGCAAGATTTGCCTTTCAGTACTCCTAACAGGGTCTGTGCTGCACCTTCAAGTGATCGTTTTGATGCAGCTTTTCACCTATGAAAGGGGAATCTAGGAAGGATTCACCGCAGCAGTGGCAGGCAAGCTGCAGATTGATTCTCAGATGTCAAATTCTAATACATACACGCACACCTTTAAAAATGCCAGCTTTGAAAAAAGAAATTTAAATTCCCCTTTATATTTTAAAGATTGCCATCATGACAAGCACAAATCAGAGATGTTGGTCTCCTTCAGTAAAAGGCCCTCAAAACAGCATTACAATTAAATAAGTGATACATCACTGAACAAAAGAAAAAAAAAATCAGGTTGGGGAGAAAATTGTAGTTTTAATAATAATCATAAAATAGCAGTGAAGAAAAAACAAAGGAAAAATTTGCCAAGAAGGACGCATATATGAAAGACCTGTTTAAAAAGGCCGAGAAGTCAGTAAGTCCCTCTGCATCAACTGTGTAGTACGGACTTTGGATAAGCTTGTTTTAAAAGCATAGTGAAAAGGGGTGTGTGTGGAAGGAACACAACCAGCAAACACTGGATGAACTAACATGGTTCACCTGCTCATCAGCAGTTAACATCCTTCCAGAAACTGTGTAACTTTACATTCTCTCTACTTCCTATTTACTAGAGATTCTACCTTGGTCATGGCTGCACAACCTTTACTGGTTAGTTAAGCGTCTCTACCACAAGCTCCAGCTAACCAGCTTCAGAAATACTCATGCTGTAGTAGATCGGTCTGCATTCTGCTGACCTCTTCAGTCCCAACTGAAAACAAAAGGCAAGGCCAGCAACCTTCAAATAACATAACATATATTTGACAATCGTTTTGTTATCCTCTTTAATTACACATGCTGTGCTGGGACATACAGTAAGGACTGCACCTGTTGCATTGCAAAGATTCTGTCACTTGTAGTTTAAAATAATTTAAGCAAGAAGACTCGCACAAGCTAGAGTTCAGTTCCTAGCCACAACGGGGGGAATTGTTTTAAGAACAAAGTTTGCTGCACATCTTTTGACACTGCAGTTCACAGCTACTCTCCAACCCTCACTCCTTGTCTACCTTAAACCATACAAGGAAGCGGCCAGGTTGTTTTAGTTGTTGAGAAATTAAGGTGATAAGAAATTATGCACTGGGTATGTAATAATACCAAAATAAAAGAAAAAACCTACTTCATTAAGATCATACAATTAATCAAACAGAGTATATATATATAATATCTTTTTTTTTTTAAGCCCTGGGATCCAAGGCGTCCAAAGTTATTAAAATAAAGTTCATTCACAGAACAAAAACAAATTTAATTTGAATTGCTTGCAGATACTGCTAATTTTCATTTTTTTAATTAAAAAATGCGTTAATGTGAACTATGTGCAGGATTTGTTTCTAGTAGTTGTGTTTGTGCACATTGCCTCTGGACCTGCTGCTCTGCTACTGCTGTTGCTCCTGGGTTTCTCCAATCACCCCTGGAAAAAAATGTGATGGAAGCTACCAACACCCCAGCAAACGAAACTCTGGGGTATGTTGGCCTCACTTCATGGAGCAGATGTGGGTGTAACTCCCGCTCTCTGGGAGTCGTGGTTTTCTCCTCCTCCCTCTGGGTCCTCTGACAGGCTGAGAGACACTGTCTTGCTGGACAGGAGGCCAATGTTCTCTTGTGTCAAGGCTGATCCATTTGGAACATCACTGCTGAAAGAAAGTTCAGGAAAAAGGGGGCAAAGAGAAGTAATTACTGAGATTTTTTTTCATTTAAGTAAAATGATGTCAGTTATTTGTTTCTGCAGCATCAAAACGAACAGCTGGGAACACATGTAAAGATGTAAAGACTTGTATAACAAATAGGTTGTCTGGTATGCTGCAGATACTTAACAGAAAAGAATGAACTAAGATCTGGCTAACTGAAAACAAATAAGAATGTATTTTTAAGGTTCTAGATTAGTTATGTTTTGCAAACTATTTCAGTATGTGCCTTAAGATGTACAACCTGTACAGTGCAGACATTCCATAACATTTAACTTATCTGGATCATTTATCTTAATTTTTGTATTAAAAAAAGAATTTGTTGCAGTTTCATTACTTCCAGAGTTTCATATGGAAAAATTAGTTTCTGCTCTGGAGACCTCAACCTAATGGTGCAGCACGGAACTCAATAATTGGTGCAGACTTCATAAGCAATCGAGAGGGATACATTTTCTGAAGAAATACTCAGATTCCAAACTGCTCACATCAAGTTATGTAAACTTAATGACATCTGAGCTTTTCTGTTCAAAGTTTTTAGCCTGAATACACACAGATGCCTGCAGCCATCTGAAAATGCTTGCTGTATAGATTCCCAGCATTCCCAGCCAACATCTTAGTTCAATTGAATATCAAATGTCAATTGAAATCAACCCCAACATCTAAGCAGATAAAGATTACTGCTACAAATCAAAGTGAACTTTATTTCAAAGCTACATACCTTCCTAGACATGACCCATACCACAAACCTTACCAGGATGCAGTAACTCTCCTCTCACATTTGGAACATTTCTTTTCTTTGAAACTGAAGCAGCAGATAAATATTTCTTCTATAGTTGTTAATCTCCTGCTCCTCCCTATTAATAATTGACTAAATGGACTTCTGGTCTTACAAACACTGCAATTCTTCTGTTAATTGATACAGAGCCTCATTCCACTCACCTACTCATCAGCTGAAGTGGCCCTTAATTCACACATGCACTGTAAAACCTTGTTTTATATCTTTTCCTAGCAGGTGCTTCCACATCAGAGCCAATGTGAGACCAAGGGTTATTATTATTCAAACACCAGAGTGTGACTCTGATTAAGTCATTCTGCTGTTTCACAACAAAAGGTTGAAGACCCATGTTACCTGAATGTCAGTGCGAGGTCTTCAGCTGGAACCTTGCTTTGCGGTTCTAACTGTCCATTTTCTGCCTGTTTAGTGGTGCCCAGTTTGGTTTTTATATCCAGTGAAGACTGGCTCTCCTTTAAAAAAAAAAAAATAAAAAAAAAAATGGACAGAAGAAAAATTCTTTAACACCGTGTTAAAGGAATTTAAGACTTGATCCTTTAGGACCAATGGTGAAGGCCTGTAGATTGGGAGTTATACAGCATAACCCACAAAAACCATGAGACAGGAAAACAGACTAAGACATGCTTATCCTCTCAGGACACTGTATTTCCTGAAAGAAAGGGATGATTCTTGTAACAACAAGCAAAGACCACAGACTGTAACAGCACACACACTTCTGAATGCTTGCCTGTACCTGCAGATGTTTTCTATGTTAAAGCAGTTTACAGTGACCTTGGAGACTGCAGTTTTCAACTAATTCAGTGGCACGCTTATTTTCAAATGCCAACAAAACAGCAGCAGAGTATTTTAAAGTGGCTAGAATTAAAATTCTTCATGAAGAAGAATCCAAGAACTCCTCAGGAGGTTTGGAAGAATAAAGAGGGAGATGGATGACTCCAGCTGTGGTTATCCCAGCAGAGCGCCTTTCTGCCAGGCTAAAAGGGCTGCAGCAGCTGCACAGCTCTCCACTCCACCTCTCTGCCTCCCACCCCCATGGCACTCACCATGCTCAGCTCACGGGTTCTCTTCCCAATTTCCCTTTCCACCTGGTGTAGCTCCAAGCTCAGCTGTTCACTTGAGATCATCCCAGGCCACTTGGGAGGTGGGGGTGGAGGCTGTGGTTGGCCTGCCAGGGTAGTCGCCTCCCTCTGCAACAGCAGCCTGTTACTAACAGCCTAAATGCATAAAGCCAAGCACATACACAACTGAGCACACAACACACCAAGCACAGGAAGAGCTCTAGGCCATAACTCTAGAGTATTGCTTATTTGCAAACCCAAGGCCGCCTCTCTCCATGCTTAATAAGGTCCCAATTGAAATCACTTCCAATGCAAGTTCAAATTTTTTACAGACTACTTTTTCACTTTAAAATAAGCAGTGTTAAATACCTTTTACTATAATAAGTTTGCATGAGCTTTCCCCATGTGCCGCTCAAAACTAAGATTAAAAGCACAGGAACAAGACCATTACTCTTTGTAAGCTAATTGTTGAACAAAAGATTAACAGCAGATAAGCAAATCTGCTGCTTTATTTTACAGTAGTAGAATTTATCAAGTTTTACAGTAGAGCCAGAATTATTGCTAAATCATATAAAATATCTTGAGATGTGGGTGTCAATATGTAGCGCTTTACTGACCCAGATTAGAAAGCGCAGGAACAAAGAGGGGCAAGCAACTACAGTTATTCACAAGTCGCAAGCTACTAGCAGCCAAGTTAAAAGCAGTAACTACCTCAGCCACTCCAGAAATCTGCTAATACTTTGGGGTCAGTTCTGTAAGTGTGTTCTGCATTTAAAACCACTATCTACTACTCCACACAACCAAAGATCTGTTTAGTCTTCAAGCAGAAATGCTCATTCAGTTGAGAAAGCACAACAATCTAGTTCTTCATGCTGTGACTCAATTAAGCAATTGCTACAACTTTGTAACAAGTAAATCAGCAAAGCCTCCTGGATTCCAAGTACCTGCTTGCCACTTTGAACACAGTAGAAAGCTGTTATTAACTCAAAATAGCTGATTAGTTCTGAAAAATTAAAGTTATGGTAAAAATCAATGCTCAAAACTCATTTATGTAGGACTTAACACTGACACAATCACAGTAATAACGGGCAGAAGAGGCAGACCACTTAACGGGTTTTGCAACTTTCCAATACTCTTGTATTATGGCACAGGAAGACATGCAAGATTTAAAACATTTTCTCCTCTTGTTCCCAAACAAGTGCACAAGAACATGAGTTACATTTCAGCTAACTAAGAAATACATACTACTTGTAACTGCTGCTGCAACTTAAGAATTGTGAGCTCTTGCAATTAATCTGCAATAACCCTCCTCTATTACATGTATTCTTAGGTAACCATAGCTTCAGCAGAAGCTGTTCTCCATTACCTATCGCAATTCCTTCTGGGAAAACATTATTATGAATAGTTGCTGAGGTACCTAAAATAGCTTTCTGGTAAATATTTACTGATTTTCTCCTAGAAGGAGGAAAAAAAAGTAACTAAAGCTTTGTTAAAACAATTCTTTAATTATGCCTTAACATTCCTCCTTCTGCATCTCACAAAATACAAAGATTTCAGCTCATTAATTCTTTTATGAATGCAGACTCCCATCCTTCCTCATGTTGCAAATTACTACATTTCTTCTACACTATGAGATAAAATATTACACTTTAATTTTTCAACCTGAATATCTTTGATATTTATTTTCTTGACTCTTCTGGTTTGTGCTATTTAGGAAGAAACAGGTACAACACGAAGCCAAACATGAAACAGATGAAGGTCAAAGACTTCTGTACATAAACCCACACATTTTCAATGGCAGTAAAGCCATGAGGAACAGGTTATCTACACCACAAGTTTAACTCAGTGTAGACAGGTGAACAGTGGTGGCGGGGGGGGAGTGAGAAAGAATGAAAGCAAACATGAATAAGCACAGAGTGCAGATGCAAGTATATTGTCGATTTCCAGTTGAAAAGCAGGGAAATTTCTGCTGCCAAGCAGAGAGGTTTAGACTTGTACCATAGTCCTGATGCCCGACATCACAGAATTAAGTATTGTTACTGAATAGTATTACAGTCAAAGAAAGATCAACACATGAAAAGCAACTTTACCAGCTTCATCTCTCATACCATCATACCACCCCTCACCACTCTTCCAAACACTGGCACCAACCTCTAGTCCTCGCATCTGTGTCTGCTGGCTAATCTGATGGTCTACTTGCTGCAGCTCCATGCGCAGCTGCTGCTCTCGTTCTGCTGAGGGTAACTGTTTCCCATGACCAGCCACATCTGACATGGACAGTCTCTCCCTTTGAGATCAGAAAAGCAAAAATGAGGAGATTTAGGAAAAAAAAAAAGCTTTACTCAGCTGGCATAGAAAAAAAAAAAGAAAATTTAGAAAATATAAAAAAACCCAAAGCAATCCTACCTGTCATTGAAACGTCCCTGAGAAGGTATATTTTGATGAGGAGAATATGGAGAGCCTCCCCAGCCACCGTGAGTTCCGTAAGGATTGTAGTCTGTCAGTGAACAGAAAGAAATCCACATCGCATTACTACAAAACTATCCTTTAAGTAGTTCAGCCAATACACAGAACTGGCCAGACATTAGAGAATAACCTGAAAGACCAACCCTCTAACAGTGCTGGTCTAATGTTTCTTCTGCTGAAACAAATACAGAAATATAACATGTCGCTAGTCTCATGTGCATAATGCATGACGCTTCACGCACATCCAACAGATTTGTGATCGTCTTCCAGAGTGTGAGATTGTGAAGGACTTCAGACACCGAGAGACAGGGACACAAACTTACATTCGCTATGTGAATTAAACAAACGTGGTTTTGTTTTGTTCCCAGCAGCTAACTCCCCAAAAAAATCTAGAAGGAAGTTTGGAGGAACATAATTATGTCTTTTGTTAAGATTATTCAGTGCACCTCAAGAAAGGACCACTTTTGGATTAACATATACAGCCAGAGTATACATATGGTTAGAAAATATAAACTATTCCTACTTTATTTGCTCTGCCTAACAGTACACAAAACATTGGCTGCATTAAGCTTGCAGCGACAACTATCCA
This sequence comes from Microhierax caerulescens, assembly GCA_035590215.1. Classification (NCBI taxonomy): domain Eukaryota; kingdom Metazoa; phylum Chordata; class Aves; order Falconiformes; family Falconidae; genus Microhierax; species Microhierax caerulescens. The sequence goes on from JAVJGJ010000030.1 coordinate 5,100,669, forward strand.
TCAAGTAGGAGTGCTGTACAGTACTTCATTATGATTGTTTTGCATTATATACTTGAAAAAGCAGTAAGTTTCTGCACTCTAGTACAACAGATTTAAAAGAAGCCTCACACCACAGGGACCAGCAGAACAAAGTAACTTTTTCCAAATAGCAACAAGTAGTCACCAACACATGCACAAACCTGTCCTTGGGACAGAAAGTATCAGCAGCCTTTTTCCTCAGGATTCTCAGCATAGCCCTACCTAGAGTTACTTTTAGTAGCGTAACACATGCATCTCATCTATATTTCTAAGACAAGTAATAAGTTTACAGGGTTTGACTTCCAATTGTACTGCGCCATAGCACTAAAGGATACCGCCAACAGCCAGCAAAATCCAAGAGCACACACTGTACCTGAAATGACTGATTTGGTGGTAGCTCCCTGAACAGCCATGGCCTGCATGGGACCAGAATTCTGGTACATCGCTTTGGAAGTACGAGAGATAGCACCAAATCTCGACACAGTTGGTCGGTCTCCAAATGGAATGAGGTCATCATCACCAGTCTCTGCTGCTCTTCGCTGCATGTCTAATCGTTGGTCACGCATGGCTTTACTATCTATGTTCTAGACAAGACATGGAAAAGGCCGTTAAAAACTTACTCAAAAATGAACAAACCCACATTCATTTTACAAGCTGGTACCAGTACAGTAAGTCCTTCTTGTATTCTCTATTCCCTTCATCCTTCAACTAGTCTTCCTGTTCTTCAGTTTATAACTCCATTGTTATACTAAAGAGGCATCACTCCAACTTCAGATGACCATTACTACCACCACTGTGAAACAGCTGCATAATTTATTACACACAAATGCAAGAGAAGGGAGTAGCAGCAAAAGGAAATTAAGACAGAAGAAAGTCTAATGGGACAGAAGGGAAAAAACCCTCCAGAATCAAGTCAGAGGAGATCAATGGGCATCTCTGAGGAATACACTCCTCCTTCCTAAGTCCAAAAGAAATTTCTCTGAAGCCTAGTGAGATGACTCAAAATGGGAATTACTCAGTACAGCACTTACTTGGGATGTCTAGTACATCTTTTCAGGCACATTTTTCATTAATTAGTAGTACTGCCTGGAACATCACGGTTTCTAGCTAAGCTTCAGACTCAAACACCTTAACAGGTTAGCACACAACAGATAAAATGTTCCCTCTCTACTCAAAGACCTCTGCGAAGCAGTCACAAGGGAGAAGACGTGCATAGAAAACAAGCTCAATTTAGCAGGATAAGTCAATGTGATTTAACTTACTGAGAAGAAGAAACAAGACATTATCATAAAGATTTTTAACAAAGCTTTTTCTGAGATACAAGTAAGGCCAGTTACGGGAGAAGTCACCTGGAGTAACTTAAAAACACAAGTCAAAGGGTTGGTTCCGTGAATAAAAATTGATTTTTAAGAAGACTCCTCAACACAAAACAAATACATCCCACCCCCAGAATAATCACCACATCCAGATAAACACAAAACAGGGAAAAGAAATAAACAGATTTCAAAAAAACAAACCAAAACAAAGGAAAAGCACTTAGTTAAATGGGAAAGCTGTCTGTTGGCTGCCAGAAAATGTAACATGGTAAGAACTGACAACAGAGTTAAGACTGCTAAAGAAGTGAAACTGTAGCACAGTGCTGTGTACAAGAAAAAGAACAAGGTAAGTGGTGCTACTACCCAAAAAGGACAGACTGACGGCTAAAAACTTCATTATGGTACAAAATTAAAATAAAACTCTGCAAGCTTTCAGTGATGTTAAGGATTGCTAGAAACAGACACCGTAACATAACTAAGGCAGGAATAAAGGGGTGCAATTGGCAGTCACAACAGAGTTGGAAGCTAAACTCAAGAAGTGTAACATGTTGAAACTGGAACAGGCATTAGACACAATCTACTTTGGAATTCTAAAAAAACATTGTATCAATCTCCAGTCCACAGGATGACAGTACCAATTTAATTTATTTCCATATGCTGAATGGGGGGAAAGAGCACAGTAGAGGTGCAATGCTATCTGCATAAAATCCAGCATCTAAGTGCTCTTAGATGATACTATTCTGTATCCTTGAAAAACAGGAATCTCTTATGAACAATTAAAAAAGGGAAGAATTAATTCACTTGCCATCTGCAGTGAAGGTCTCCTGAGAATTTTTTCCTGTGAGGAGATGAAAACTGAAGAGCAGCAAAGATCCTATTTGCTTTATCTGAAAATTAGCTCAGGGGCAGAAGAATGCTTTGTTTAGCAATGAAAAAGGAGGCTGCTTCTCCAAAACCCTATTACTCTCTTAATTGAGTTCCAGTTTCTTTGCACAGTTTTCTAGCAGCAGGGATGAAAGACAAGAGCTGTTTGCTGGTTCCTGAACACTGCCACTTGGACAGCAATAACCTGATTCTGAGCCACCTTAACTTCCCCAAGTCAAACGTGACAGCACTATAACTCAAGGCAAACACACTGTGTAGGACAGAGAGCAAAAGGACATAAAAAAACCCCAAAGCTGCAAAGAAATGCCTTTTCTTGCCCTGCTTTTTCTGAGAGAAAGCCTCCTTTTTGCTCCCATTCACATAGTGCCTCTGAGGTCTTACAGGAAAGCAATTCAGTGGACAGAAACCAGATGCATTTAATTCCAATAAGGCAGATGGTAAACAGGGAAACCTGCTTGTGCACAAAGAGAAGAAACTGGACAGAAAAATCCTATGATTTAGTTACGTGGTTGCAATAGGTGAGCACCTGTCCACAGACGACTGAATTCTGGATAGAAATTTCTTCCCCCTCCCCTCCATGACAGTGACAATATATAAACAAAAGATGATTGAACACTTTTGCAGATGGTAAGTGAAGGAGAAAAACAGATCAATCTCTGTAAAAACATCCCTCAGACTAAACAACCCTTTCTCTCGAAGATTTGAAAGTCCTACTACTTGCATGGGCTACCATGCTACATACCTACTTCTTGCTGTTCAGTGCTGCTTAAATGTTAGGAAGAAACAGAATAGTGGTGGTATTTCAGAAGCTTATTTCTTTTCTTCACATTCATGACTCCCAATAATGACACCCTAGTAGTCCCTTCTTTTTGCAACACTGACCTAGCAAAAAGGCAGCAGCAAAAAGTAAGTTCAGAGTGAGACATCCATGGCTTCTGTGAAGGACTGAATATACACAGCATAGAGCTAGAAACTGCCCTCAAGAAGAATCAGCCTAGTATTATGACTACATCTCTCTCAAAAGCTTCATGCAAGTTTTGGGTATTCTTGTAATCACACATCACAGAGAGTCCTTCAAGAAGTTGTTAACCACACTAACAATCACCTCAAAAGGAATTAATAGCACAAAGTTAAGTTACAGCATCTCCCCTGTCAGAAAAAAGTACAGATGGACATGTTTAATTAACAAACTGCCATTACATAGAAATTTTTGGATTTCAAGTAAGTGTAAAGAATCATGGCAAAATATCTCTTGCTATCCATGGCTTTAGAGCTGAGTGGTTAGCCTGCATCTATACCCAGAGTTTTAAAACAACTACAGAGATGCAGTACTGTTGATAGCTTTGAAAAAAAAGCACTCTGCGCACTTGCAGATGCATTCGTTGACTGCAATGCACTTCTGAGCTTACATACAAGCACTGCCACCATACTGGAAAGCAAATGAGAAGAATCCCTCCCAATCCACAGAAGGATCAGGTTTTCTTCTGTGCTCCCCTCATCCCTACATACCGCCATCTCCACACTCCTCGCTGCCACAACATCTTTGGGTTTTGCATCTTTGGTTCCAATGTAGGAGCCGATGGTGTCACAGGACCAGGGAGAGTATTGGCTGTAGTCATTTCCTTTGTATTTCCCAGCTACCTTCAGGTCTTCATCCAAGTACTGTACAAAAACAAAAATCTGGTTCTGTAAGTGAAGGGAAGAAGCAGCTTCACAGCCACCACTACTTAGTTCAACAGCAGTGAACTTTAAAAACACCACCAGGATTTTTTTTTTTAATCAATACATCACTATTTGGAATTGGGCCACAGCAAGCATGAAATACATGAAATTCTGATCACCTGGCTACATTCCCAATGCTGACTGTTTGCTTGGCCAGTATAAAAGTGGTATTTTGACCTTGGTTAAAAGCACAAATTTCTATCAAGCTGTTACTTAATTTTAAACATGTCAGAAGCAAACAAAGCAAAGTCCAGTAATGGTGAAGACTATTTCAATTAATAATGGCTCAAAACTAACTCTCTTCATTGCACCAAAACCAGCTTAGGATCACTAGTAGATCAGACAACCAACAGCCAATCAAGAAACTGGAGACTGCAGTATCAGGGCTTCCCATCTGGAGCACAAAATCTACCTCCCCCTTCACTTGCCAACACTGCACCATTCCTGGTTTTTTGTTGTCTTCACCTACTAGCACACACAAACTCCAAAGTATTTTCTAAACATGCTAGCAAGTCACATTTTTGTCAAAATATGCTTACCTCCTCTGAATGAAAAGGATGAGGCAAGGTTGGTGATGATGCAAAAGGAGGTGGAGAAATCACCTTCCTCTCTTCTAGCTGGGCCATGATCTCTTTTCTTCGTCGGTGAAGTTCATCCAGGCTGGGATGAGGCTGAAATGGAAGACAGAAATATGTTACAAAGCTTCTGAAGCATTAATGCACAAAACTAGTAATTTCAAAAAGGTTGTTTACCCAAACAAAATATGATAACCACATACTGCAAGAAAGGAAAAATACAGTGAACAGACAGTATCATTAATGAAGTGATCATTACTTGTTATTATCCAGTCTATCTGTCAACTTTCATGTTTTATATAGGACATAGATGCTCCTACACTGGCCAGTGTTACCTCAAGACATGCCAAAGGCAGGGAATGTTATTTGCCTAGAACTGATTAGATCCTCAACTAACCCAGTGTTTCTAACTTTTAAAATTACTAATCTTTTAACTCACTGGTAGCTCAACATGAATTCTGTGTTCCAACTTGGCAAAGCTTCCCCTGGAACGTGTTTCAGTATGGCAAGTCCTCCTTGCAGTCATATGGGGGAAAGTGCTAGAATTCTACAGATCATAACCCAGCCACAGTTAGTTTGCATTTATTATTCAATTTGCAAAAGAATTAACATCCCACAAACACGTAAATCTCAAAACTGATAAATCTATAAGCTATGTTAACAATGCTTCCTGGACTCAGCAACAGGATTCAGAGCTTTTAATCTGAATGACAGCAACGTAAGTCAAACTATTCTATAGGACTCAGTTCCAGCTGGTGATTTACCAAAACAACTTTGTACACTCCTACCATGAAGACCTGCCATTTAGTAATCTCTGTAGGGAAAATTTGGAAAAGCAGCATTTTAATTCCTTTATCAAGGATGTATGTTTGCATATTTATTCATTTAGGCACAGAAACAGTCAGTCACAGATATGCAGTACAAGAACGCACACGACCATTTCCACACACTGTATTTAACCAGCACAAGAAAGAGAGCGGTCCTGTCCACCCTAACATTTGTTGGCAAAGTCAGGGCCATAGGAGACCTCCAAAGTTAATTAAAACACTTCTGTCCTGGTTTCAGCTGGGATAGAGTTAATTTTCTTCACAGTAGCTAGCAAAGTGCTGTGTTTTGGCTATAATGTGAGAACAATGCTGATAGGACACTGATGTTTTTAGTTATTGATGGGTGATGTTTATACTAAATCAAGGACTTTTCAGTTCCTTGTGCCCTGCCAGCCAGAGGGCTGGAGGGGCACGGGACATTGGGAGGGGACATGGCCAGGACAGGTGATCCAAACTAGCCAAAGAGGTATTCCATACCATATGACAACACGCTGAGTATATAAACTGGGGGAAGAAAAAGGAAGGGGGGGACATTTGGCATGATGGCATTTGTCTTCTCGAGTACCCGTTACACATGATGGAGCCCTGCAGTCCTGGGGGTGGCCAAACGCTTGCCTGCCCACGGGAGGTGGTGAATGAGTTCCTTGCTTTGCTTGCGTGTGCAGCTTTTGCTTTAGCTATTGAATTATTCTTATCTCAGCCTCTGAGTTTTACATTCCTTTCTGATCCTCCTTCCCATCCCTTGGGCGGGGGGGAGTGAGCAAGCGGCTGCGTGGTGCTGGGTTACTGGCTGGGGTTAATCCATGACAATTTCTACTTTGAACACCAAGTAGCAGCCCACTCTTTTACATATTAATATCAATCACAATTACAGAGTTGACCAGTAACTAAACAGCTTTCCAGATTCTGATCAGCTTCATCAAATATACCCCCTCCCTAAAGTTCAAACTTCTAATTCCTCACAAAACCCACCACTTCACTGCAAAAATATTCAACTTCAAGTAGTTTATAGTTTCACTCTCAAACTACAAAACCGCCACATAAAAACCATACCCTGTGACATGAAGGTCTGATCTGACTGAGATGCGGAGCCACTGGGCAATAACCCTCTGTTTGCTGGTATCTGTCTCTGGATTCAGGAACGTAGGATGGTACAGCTGCTTGTGGAATTTCAATGGGTACAGGGCTTCCTCGGACAATCTCCTCTCGCTGATATGGCTGGACAGGGGGATACACGCGACGGCTGTCATAGTGTGGTGGGTATATGGGTTGTCCCATGGGAGGATACTGCTGCGGCTGCGTGTACTGTGGGCTCACCACACGATCCTGAAGGTAGGGTGGGTAATGGTCTAAATAAGGTGGACCAGGTTCAGGAGCCGATGGAGGAGGTCGGACAAAGCGAGACATGGACTGAGTGGGATAGTAAACTCCTGAAATAAGGCAAGAGGAAAAAAAAACCACAAAAAGGATACAGAAAGTCATCATCACAACCATCCACAAAAAAACCTGTTTCAAATACTCAAGTCATTTCCATTCCCTCCAGCTCCCAACTCAAACTGAATTAAGGTTCACCATATTAGATCCCTGACTTAGCCCAGTCAGGAAGAACTGAAGAGAGGAGCATTTGCTACACTGGATGGATACCTCTGCTTTTGCTCTCATTACAGTCCTCTGTCAAGACACAAAAAGCCTGGCAATTTCCATTTTATTATGCCATCACCACATTGGTGCCTATAGTCCATGCGATATGCAAGACAATTTCAACTAGGGGCTTAAGTAAACAACAGAGTAGGAAGAAAGAACAAAATCAGTACAAAGATGAAAGATAGAGAGCTTGGTCTCAAACCTACCTTGTTGGTAGGGTGCTGGCTCGAATGGTGGAGCAGCTCCTCTAGGATCTTGATAAAACATATCTGCTTGCTGAGCATTATACAACTGAGACCCCCGTGGTACCGTTTGCAACTGCTTGGTGACAGACACTGAAGGCAGATCTGTTGGAGCCCGAGGGGGTACAGGATGAGGGTTCACTGGCAAGGCAGAAATAGAGCTCTTGGGGACAGATTCCAGCCTAAAACACAGAAAGATGGCACTGCTCATTAAGGCCTGATATAGCACACACTACTTAAAAACACTGTTCTTTGTCTATACTCCACCTTCAGAAGGCTTACATCACCTTCTCCAATTAAAATAAGCAAACAGGGAAGAGTAAAGCAGTTAAGAGTTTTAACTTTAGTTTTCTACTCTTTAATCACTTAAAAAACCCAAAACACAAACCCAGTTCTGTTTCTTTTCTAGAGAATGGGTTTACTTTGTTTGCATATTTACACACATGACACTTTGAACAAGTTAGGAAGACCCGTACAAGTCAGGAGGGGATCCAGGGGCACTGCTACTCAGATGTTCCATCTTCCCTGGCTTCAGAGCAGTTTCATAACCGGAGTCAGTCCCTCGAGAAATAAGTTGCGTCACCGTGCTGCCTGTTGACACAATTCCATTTGGCAGAGCAGAAGCTTTTCTATTGGGCAAGTCCACTCCCCCTTCCTCCGAGAGGATAGCTCCTGAAGGCAGGCCCACCTCATTTAGCTGGCCCAGGGAGGCACTCAGGGGTCTTCTGGGAACCAGACGCTTGTTCATTTTACGAAATCTTCAGAAAAAGAAGCCACATAAAAAAATTGAAACAAGAAACTAAAAGGAATTGCATTTTCAAGATTTGGCAAACGCAGATGCTACCGAAAGCTTCAAGTTTTAATTCAAACTCCCTAAGGGCTTGCGAGAATATCTATTAGACTACAACTTCACTGCTATCTGAACTGTTAATAGCAGTTTCAATCAGAAGAATGGGGATGGATTTTTAATGACAACTCCACCTAGAATCCACAGCTAAACTTCACACAGCAAGTTTAAAGTCTTACTTCCTGTACATATATGCATTTCAACTGTACAGAAGCAAACTAAAACCAAACATCACATAGAATACTACCTATAGTAACAGAAGCTTCAGAATGTAAATCACAGGCTATTCAAACCTATTTTATTAAGAGAAGAAAGTAACAGCAGACAGTGACAAACGATGAGGATTCACTTTTGCATCATGTGGCCAATAATAAGCCAAGTCAAGCATTTATTTCCATATGATATCCTTTAAAGCAGTTTGTTAAGATTTATGTTACTATACCAATACACAGCTTATACCATTTGTGTGGTTTGATAAATAGACTGCAGAGATAAAAACTCTGAACATACTGTAATTCAAAAAATGTAACTGCTTCTGATAAAAGTCTGAACAAGTGTGAACATTTTAACTAATGTTCCACAAATATCAGCAGATTTATGGTACTGGAGCAACGAAGAGAGCAAATTCCAGAGTTGAAAGTCCTCCACTAAACATCCTGCCATTAGCTTAGATACTGGAATGCAAGTGGGAGGGTGCATTTGTAGGCCTGAGCGTTCCTGCTGTTTATATTGCAGAACAAGATTTCTTCAACAAGGTTGGAGCCAACACTTTGCTATCATACTTAACAAGCAAAGTGGGATGGTAACACAGACTAGGAAGGTGCACGCATTATTGTAGAAAAGGGGGGCTGTTACACTCTGTTACTCAGTCTTCAGATAGTCTTCGTATTTGCCCACATGCAACAGAATTAACAGCAATACTAGAAGCAAAATGTTTTTTTGTTGTTATTGTGGCTGTTTTGTTTTTTAGATATGACTGAGCATAGTCAGACAGTGTGATACCGGTGTACAGATTCGAGCTGTTGATCTCAAAGAGTTTATTGACTATCTTCTAGCCACCTTCCTAACTCTCCCAATTTCCTGTCTGGATTAATCTTTGCCCACATAATTACACTATAAATTCAAGCTACAGCTGACAGTGGGATTCAGAATGCATTAAAAGGGAGTAAACAAACCAGGCCATTGCCACAGTAGAAGCACTTGAGCAGGGGCAGACTACAGCTTTCTAAGCATGCTGCTCAGAAGTTGTTCTGTCATCTCATGTCAGCTGAACACAGAGGCAAGCCAAGTGAGCTTCCCAGGCTGAACTTAGGGCTTTACTTGGGCATCCTGCTCAATACCCAAACCAGTTGCTCCCTGAAAAGCAGCAGCAGGACACTGGGAAACCACTGCCATGTTCTCCCTGCCAGTTACTTCTGGATGTCTGCCTCCCATCAGGTCCCCTGGAGGTACACTGTCCAATGGCTCCTGACTGTCTGAAGGCTTGCACACTACTTTTAAGACAGGAGGACTGGACATCCCCGCCCATTCATCTAGAACACAACAGAATGCTCCAGAGAGACAGGAGCATGTATATAGACACCTATTCAATCAAAGGTGACAGGAAGAATTTATGTAACACCCTCTCATGATAAAAATACTTAGAATAAAAGTAGTACTATGCTGCCCTCTGGATTGTTCTGAACAGGTTTATGAACCTTTGTTGCAGTCTCCACATGTGCAGGACAAAAATAATCTAAAGAAGTTTCATATGTGCCTATGTATACTGGGTCTTTGTCCCTTGTCCACAGGGGAATGAGCTGCTGCTGTTCAAGCAAGTTCAGACTACAGTTTGCTAAGGCATTACTACACACTTCCCCATAACCCTCCTGCAAACTTAAAGCTACATATAAGATACAGGAACTACGTAACAATGGTAATGCATATTATTCATACTAAACATTTTTAAAAGGAGTAACACTAATGCAGTATCTACTCAAAGGAATTAAGCCAAGGTAAAAGGTACAAGGAAGAATTTGAACTCAAAAGTTCCCCAGCCACCTACAGAAACTGCTGGACCTTGAAACAGAACAACCACCCCATGGCAACTTTATTACTAAGACAAACAAGTCAGTCTGGACAAAACAGGCCTATTACATCTGCAAAGCTGACAAACAGCCCTTCTTGATACATACAGCTAGTTCAGAAATACTAATACTGACTCACCACTCTTGTTAACCATCCAAACCAGCACCACCAATCTCCATTTTCTTAACACCATGACAAAAGAGGAAAAACCCCAACTGCTTCTGCAGAACACAAGTATCAAAGTCCTATTCTCTGTTCATTTGAGTAACTGCCTTTGTCATTCTAACACCACATGCTCTGTTCTTTTTTTCCTCCTGTTTTGCCTATGCATCACATGCTGGCTATACAGCCAATGAACTGCCATAATAATGTTTCAAGTTGTAGATTAAAGAAAATTAAAAAGGCTGCATAACATTTCCAAATCTTTGGCATATTATTCTGATTGGAGAAAAAAACACCTCTTCTTTAAAAGACATTAATTATTTTAGCCTGAAAACCAAGCTTTATATACTGCATAAATTATATTGTATTTTTTTCTTTTAACTCTTAAATAATCCATTTTACTTTTAAAAAAAGTTAAGACAACCTTCAGAACAGCAGCAGCTTGCTATTTGATAACTGGGTCCCTCCTCCTGATCTGTAATCCATGTACCTTATTTACTGCAGGCTTCATATGACCACCATCTTTTAACCCTTCAACAATAGCTTTAACCACTTTAAGGTTACTGCATGTGCAATCTGTCAAGAAGTTTCAAAGAATAACTGTTGCAGGAAAAAAAAACCAAAAAACAAAACAACTTGCAAGGATCATTTCTAGCTCTCTGGATAGCCCTAGCAGCACAGAAGAATAAGAAAACCCCTGCCATCTGGAGAACTGTCAGCAACCTAGCTGAATATAAAGTCAAGATGAGAAGTACACACAAATAAACATAATGGATGCAGACAGCATGTTCAGTCACACTTAAGAAATAAGAAAAACAGCCCATCTCCAAAATCACAAATAACACTTGTGTCAACATAAAACTTTCAGAGCTGCATTACTGCTGAACAAGGCAAAACATCCTGTATTTAAGAACAAACAATTCCCAAAACTTGAGATGACTAAGTTTTTTGAATTATTTCTTGTTAATTTAACAGACAAGTTATATCAAGGAATGAGTACAGGAGGCATGACTCACTCATGTGTAAGACAAAACAGAGATTGGACCTACTTCTACTATAAGATGTAACACTTACTTTTCTAGCTCCTCCTGTGAATGGGCAAAGGTACAGCTGGCCCCTCGGGGGCATCCACCTCTCTGTTTCATGTCTCTGCACATGTATGTCTTGTACTTGCTGTGTTGAGGAGGCTGACAAGGTTAGAGAAACCACATGAGATACCTCAATACAAGTACGCTTAACCAAGAGCTGAACATACCCCTCTATTATAAAGGCCCAATGTTTGACTGTTGATAATTCCTTCAATTTAAATGTTCCAGAAGTACCTACTGTGAAATAAATGACTGGAGCAGTATTGGTATTTGGTTCTTCATAACTAACAGATTCAAGAGTAAATATTTTGACAAATAAGTCACTATCAGATTTTTAGAACATTTTTATCCAGATTCCTTACTGATGCTTGATTGGAACACAGCTGTATATTTCAGGCCACAATTAAGTGGACAAAATGGATACAGGCTGAAAAAATTATCATGCTTAACCAGAAATCACCAGATACTCAAACTTTGTGGTAGATTGAAAATTTAGTCAATTATTTCTCCCTTGCTTTCTCTTAGCTCAAAATGGCACTTGATGAAATCTAACTCTCATAGACAAAAGGACTGTCGAGTTACCTTTTAGCCCACTTTGGACTAAAAATCTCTTCACCATCTATAATAATTATTTCAGTCAATAGCTGAGAATGCAATCTTAATCCTACACACATCAGCAGGGTATGGGTTGTCTTCTGCATTTTTCTCAGTTAAGTTTCCCAAGAAACAACTTACTGCAATCTCACTGTCTGCATATACACCTGTGTGCCAGTCTCTCTAAATAAATTTTGAGAGAAGGCCAGAGGTGGTCTCAAAGGCATTTAAGTTACTACAGTTTTTATGGCAGAATTACATCAGTGGCAGAAATACTTTATCAGAGCTCCCACTGAGGGAAAAAGGTCTGTAAAATAAACTTTTGCTTCCTGAGAAACAGCCAAAAGATGCAAATCTATAAGAAGCCACCTGCAAACCAATTTTTTTTTTTTTTTTTTTGCCATCCACTGCAGTGAAAAAAAGGATTTAGGCAGGGTGCACATAAGCTGCACAGCCTTCTGCTGGCCACTGCTGCCAGCCAGCACTACTCTGCCCAATACTCAGCAGATGTCCCCTTTCCCACTTGGGAGGCTTTGAGATCCCTTCCAAGCAGCACAGCATGTACCCAGGTCTAAGCGATGGTCTCACCAGAACAAAAACGCTCACTGTTTTTCCCACCACGATTCCACTTGTGTATTCCTACTGCTTTTCCTTTTGCTGGTAGCACTGCTCATTAAGCATCGCAATGAATGCAAAAAAGGTAGAACAGCAGAAATAATTCACTTGAATTTTGCCTCTTTTTTTTGGTTTTGGCAGAGAGAATCTTTCTACTAGTTCTGCTCCTAAACCAGCTCTCCAAAAGGGTAAGTGCCAAAGCAAGGGAGGGGGTGGAACTGTGTGACGGGCAGCTCTGTCTTTCAGCAGCAGCTAGTATTTATATCAACTTCACTATAATACAAAAATGAGATCAAAGGAGCATGTGGTAAGATAACTATGAGGTAAGCTAATTATGTATTTGACAACATCATTTTCTTTCAGATACAGAAAATTTTGTTTCAGGAATGTGAATTGCATCTTTATATGACATTTCCCCAAATCTCAACTTTACAGACCATTAATATTCCTAATTCATTATCACAGAGCCATCTGGCTGAAATATGTCCCATTAAAACAAACCCAAGAAAACTTTCACAGATGATAGTGCCAGGCACCCCAACCTCTCTTCCCCACTCTCTAGTCAGGAGGGTTGTTTATTCATTTCCCTAAACTTACAGCTCAATCAGACTGTTTTCACCCTAGTGAGCTGTGCAAATTAATGCCACAGGTATAGGGGAGCATGAGGTGCGGTGGTTTGGGTTTTTTCCTTTCTTGTTTGTTTCTTTTTTGATAAATGTCACAGCAGTGACATCAGCTCCTTGTCAAAGCAAATCTCCTCCAGATGACATCAGTAAACCTCTACTATTAGGTACTGCCAATAAAATTTGGGGGTAAGCACCTCTTAAATTATTTGGCTTTTTACCTGTTGCTGATCTGTTCCTTTCTTGCTGTGATTCTGGATATAATCAACCAAGCCGTGAACCACAGTCCTCACAGCAACTAGTCCATTTTCCAACTGTTCCCATGTCGGAGGTGGAGCATCTATTGCATTGACAGCAAACAGAATATAAAAAGAAAAGTCATAAGGAGTTTTCCAAAACCAGGTATGAAGAAGCCATCAATATCGCAAAACTTCACTAGACAACCAAAGAGACTCTCAGAAATGTTATTAGATAAAAGCATTCAGCACCTTAATTCAGGGAAAAGCATCACTTAAAGAACAAGGCTATCTATAGACTCAAGATTAAACCACACAAAATACCAAACCAGCCAGCAAGACTACTATTAACATGTCAAATTATTTCATTTTATCAGAATTTCTGCATATCATAAGAACTCCAGAGTAAATGCATTGTATAAACTCTGCACATAATTAAAAAAAAAATATATATCAGGCTGAAAATCTCTCTTCACATTCAGACCCCTGTAGGTAAAATCATTCTGCACAAATACTGTCACTGGCCTAGATCACACAGTGTCACTGAACAGCAACAGAAATTGCTGCCTCTCAGATGGAAAAATGTCACAAGGCACATCTATGTATCAGAACGCCCTCTAACAGAGCAGTGTGAATTAACTGTACAGTCTTAATTCTATAGGGGCACTTGTTTCTTCTAGCCAATTTCCTTTTCTGTTTAATCCATTCCCACCGGGTGCCTTAACACCCTGCTGCAAAACAGAAGACCTCAAAGTGCCTTTCAAGATCTTGGCATAATTACATTCTATTCTGCTCACAAGGACTACACTCTTCCAGAGGAACCTCAACGTACCTATAGAACAACAGGGAAGCAACTCAACAGCACAGAAGAGAAGCATCAAGACCAGACTCACCTACTGAAACTGAGTAAGGCTACTAGCGATTCCACTTTCCATATCAGCCTTTGGCTAACAACTTTGCACACACACAGTTTTGTCCCTGACTTGTTACAGCATGAAAGATTTGGGAAGAAAGCACTGCATCCCCTTTATCTGTAAAGTACAACTGGTCCCCATGTGAGAGGTAACTTTATTTGCTTGAACAAACAAATTGAAAACTAAAAATTTTTACCTCCTAAAACCAAAGTTTAGGTCTTTGCAGCATTTTTATATTGATTTTGATAATACTAATAGGTATAAAACAAAACTTCAGCCACAACACTCTGTTCTGTCCCTTCCCTTCTCCCTCAGGCAGTCCATCCTCACAGTGCCACTTTTTCTACAATTTCCATTTTTCTCTGCTGTCAACAGTTTAAGATTATTTCCCAGTTATACTCTTTCCAACTAACTTCCCCTCCCCCGACTGTCCTTCGTACCTTTGCAGGGTTACACATGAACAAGAAAAATACTGAATTCCCTAGCATAACAAATCTTTCTTGCCTAGACTGATCTTTTCCCAGCTTCTGTCTATCAATCCATCAAAACTGTACTTTAGAATCCAAAACTGTTTACACAGAAGATGCCTTATGATTTTAAGCTGCCTCTGAGAGTCTTCTGAGTGGAATGTCTGCAGGCTAGAGACCTCAGATCCAAAACTAATATACAGAATTTCTAGAACAAAGAAAAAGACATCCTATTTTTAGGTAAGTTAATAGAAGTCCTTAATCTGGTGTTTTCTTGATGACTTTCCCTACTTGTTCACAAATTATTTCCTCTGGTAAAGAACTGGAGAGAAAAAGATCCCAGTGACAGCTAAGGCTCTGCATTAAGCAGTGGTTCTGTTAGGTTCTTCCTATTGCTTTGCAAATCTGATTTCAAATGGCAGCACACATACTAAAAAAGGGAAAAGAAGGAAGCTAAGACTACTGCCACTCCCCCTGTTAGCATTGCCCAATATCAAGTACACACCATCTCACCTCGCAAGATTATATGTATTCAACATCCTCATCCATGCTCATGCAGTGCAGTCAAACAAGGAAGCTCTCTCTCTTCAGAGAAGCGGTGAAATTATTCCTGCTGTACTTTTGAATCTATTTTAGCTTCAAAATAGTTCAGTTCCTCACAAAGATTAGTACCGTTCCCAGGCTGATTATGAATATCACTCAAGAATCTTAAGTTTATGAGTTAGAAGATGTTCCTTGCATTTGATGAACAGCTTTAAATCCTTCAACAGGGCTAACCTCCTCTTGTTAAACTGTAGGTTAAAGTTTTTTGTAAAACATCTAAAACTTACCTGGACTGGGATCAATGTTTGCCAGGAGCTCTAGGTGAGGTCGAAGACGATTCAGATTAGCTGGATCTCCGGTCCTCTGAAGAGCAATAGTTAATTCCTGAACACTCTGCGCAAACGAGGCTGGGGTCTGCAACTTAAAAAAATTATTATAATTAACTTTCTACAGGCAAAGCAATCCTCATTGTTTCTGAAGGTTGCTCCGCAGGCTCACAAAAGCAGTTTTCCAAAACTGGAATAAAATGTTTTTCGCACAAGCCCATTTCAGTCAGTACCTTCTATTAAATTCTTTTTCTGACATACAAACACGCAATTCTTTGACACTGCAGATTAAAATACAGCTCTAAATAGACAAAACAAAGGCTGGTATTTTTTTCTACCAATATAACCTATTTCTTTTCTGTGTTGTGCTGGCACCCAGAGAATATCAGAAACCATTTAATTTAAACTTCAAGGGATCAGAGCATTTCTAGAATGAAGTAATTTTATTTAAGAAATGTGCTTCCACCTCTTTCTTACTTCAGGTGTAGACCTGCCTGGAAACATGAACCATTAACTTCTGTTACTATATTGGCAGTTACCAGCTGTTAAGAAAGGACACATCCCAACTGTGTAGCTAACCTTTGTGGCTTCCACCTGCAGAAAGAAGTGAAGTAGAAAGAGATGGCAGGATGGCAGAGGGAGCAAGATTCATTAGGTTACAAATACATATTTGAATTATTTAGGCCACAACAGGTTTTGAAATAACAGGGGAAACTATTAATGGGTGAGTACACATGGGCACAACTTGTAAAATCATGTTACAAGCAAGACAGACGGGGCCGATTTTAGGTGGCTTTACCTTGTCAATGATGGACTGCATGTGGGATTTGTGGGACTGGTCTCCGTATAACAGTGAGGACCACTGATCTGGTGCAATGCGCAAACCTGCTTCCATAGCTATTTGAACTATCTGGGAATCATGTTCCCTTCTCAGAGCTTCGTAAGTCCGAAATTCCTCCTTCAGCTGCATCAGAGAGGAATCCTCATCCCGCTTTGTCACCTAATAGGGAGAAACGAGCCAAATACAATTAAGCAGGATAAACCAGAGATTATGTAAAGTCTAAGGCAAGTGAAATCTTCAGTCAGCAACAAAGTTCTTCCTCCCAAACCAAACTATGACACTACACAGCAAATGCTAGTTCCTACTAAAATAACACACTTCTCAAAGCTGAACCTCTATGAAATGGATTACCAAACATAACTTACTCAGACTCTGACCCAGATACCGGTGGAAGTGTCAATACTTCCTAAAATAACTTTATAGCATCCACACCTTACTTCTCCAGTCAAGGTGTTTTGTTTTATTATTGCAGAATTTTGTTTGAGGATACAATTAGAAGCAAACAAAATGTTTTCCTCCTCAATTAGCAAAAGTGAATGACATTTAAGTTGAGGACCAAGGAACGGACCATTAAATATTGAAAGCAGATCAAGCAGCTTAAGTTCTCTTTATACAACACTGATATCCAAAAGCCTCACATTCCTTTATTTCTAACTACATCACCACTCAATTAACGGAACTGGGGCTTTTCCAGCTTTAAGCCTCCTCTAAGGAGATAAGCCATGCTGACTTACATACAGGTTTTCTTACTGTGCACCTATTAAACCTGTACAGAGTCAAAACCTAGCTTTACAGCTTACAGTTGCAATTTCAACCTACATTGCCATCATAGCTGTACAACAAAGAACTCTCCAAATATGTGTGACTTCATGAATAATGTTTTCTAGAACTACATCTATTTTTAGGCACATTTTATGTTACAGAACAATGAAAATTCAAAGTGAAAACCCAATAGTTTTCATAGCATTATGAAATCTCCAAGAACAGTCTTCTTCATACCTTGAAGCATGAGGCTCTGTAAAGAAGCTGGACAACATGCCCAATGCTAGTTTTAGAAGCTTGAGGAAATCGCGGCTCCAGCCTCTGAACCACAAAGAGAACCAAGACCTTTCGTGACAAAGCAGATCCATCTTCCAGAGCCAGTAGAACCAGCTTTAAAGCCTCCTCTTGCATTGCTGGTGGGGGGAAAACGCAAAGAAGAGACAAAGGATGAGAAAAGACCAAGAAAGAAAGATTTCTGCAGATTCTTGCTTTCCTACAAGTGGGAGATGGCTATAGGCCCCCTCCCCCACAACACACACACACACAGACAAGAAAGGGAGCTCAGCAAGAAGGGATGGAAAAGAGGGAAGGAACAACTTCGGGTTCATAGACTATCCCCAGGGAAATAAGACTTAAATTTTAGTAGTAGTAGTAGAAGTAGTTGTCTTTTGGATTTCAGATGATTGGAAGACTTCTTTGTTCCTGTCTCTATGTCCCTCTTGATTATTAGTAAGTTTTCAAAGTGTACTATCTACATCCCACATCTACCCCAGCAGAAAAAGCTGACAGGGTGAGTGCAAGGTTGGTTCCCTCGCAGGTACAAGAGAACTGATGCCCACACAAATAAATTAGGTGCTGTAGCACCACATTTTGCTACTTAACAAGCCTCTCTTCCCTGCAGTAGTTCAAAAGTTAGCATCCCAAAGTTAGTCTTCTATAGTTTGATTCAGCTGGGGGAAAGCTTCTTCATTTTTTTCTTTAAGAAATTAGCTTCCTATTTCAAGGCATTCTTTTTGTTGGTCTTAAACAAGTGAAGTCTACATTTTCAGTAACAAAACTTCAATTATTTAAAAAAAATTGATTGTTTAACATTTCTATGACATGGAATTTAATTTTTAAGTACTTTTTGAAAATACATACACACACACCCCCAAATGCAACAAAACTCCCCACAACTCTTTTGAATGTTTGTTAACAAAGAGAAGGAAAAGCAGCTATGTCCAGTTACTTCTAGTAACATAATTTTTTCCACAAGGGTCTTCAGAGTGTAGCAAGTGATGAACTACTTCCCATTTGAACTTATCACGAGAACAAAAGGACATATATTATTCTGAATTTTATAGAAGACTTTGAAAAGCACTAAAAATGCAAGAAAATCTGTGACAGCAGCCCAACAGATGTATCACTAGTTCTGAAGACTTACTATTAAGAAATTAATCCACTGCCTAATTAAAAAAAACAATAAAAAAAAATTCACTCAGGCAATCTTGACACCCATTTACCAATCCTCATTTCTAAGTTGCTTCTAGTATAGAAGTAGTACTGTGATGTTACCGACCTGGTCCAAGGAACTGGCACCCCCTGGCTCTCACTGCAGCCCAGAGGTTGGAGGATAGCTGCTGAGGATTTTGATGCTGAAGAATGAGCTCTGTGACTGTTCTTTCACCAAGTGACCGTGCTGCACGCATGGCTCTGATCCGCCCTTCTTCCTCCACCAGCTGGCAATGAACTAATGTCACAAGTTTCCGTTGCATGGGACGACTTAGCACGCTCTGAGTAGTACTGTTAAGACCCACACCTTCAAAACAAAGTGAAGCAGAAAAAAAGATAATAAACTACCTTGTATCATCTCTTCTTCTGTCAGCCTTCAACCACTGTACTGCAGAAGTGTAAACCTAGCTGTCCTGATATCCACTTAGTTAAACAGAACACTAGAGAAGGCATATCAGAAGTTCATTTTTGTCAGTTTGCTTTACTTGGCATTAAAAGCAAACAGTTTCTGGGAGTCAGCTTTCCCACAGGTTTTAAGTAGTGTGATTGACTGTTTTGGCTCTCTAAGAAGGTGGAACCTCTAATGAATTCTCTCCTCGTGTTGGTAATCTGTCCTGCACCTTCCCATACAGATTCCCAGGTGTCTCCTCAAAGGTAAGATCATAATGCAGTTCCCTTATTCATGGGCTTCAGGAATCATTGCCGCCTTTGATGTCTGTCTGTTTTCACAAGACATTTAGCTTCTTATCTGGATCTAGAATCCACGGCTTTGGCCCAGCCAAACAAACTTAAACCTGATTTCAAAACTGCCTGGGTGATATTTAATGATGTGTAAAACCTGTGATTCACAGATGTGCTGGGAGCCATTTATAGCAGGTTAAAGGAACAGGTGACTTGCTGGACATATGGCTGCCATAGTGAGTTTGTTCTACAGCACCCAAGCTTGTTCATTGGGCCACTACTGCTCAGAGTGGTATTGCTATCACACTGCGCTAGCTGGAAAAGCCTGAGACAGCATTTTGTAAAAAATTCAATAATGCCCATGATGCTCACCTCTACTACTTAAGATGACAGATTTTTCCCAAGTCCACCATATGTAATACAGAAAAAATCCACACTCTTGACCCCAGTGCAGTTTAGCTAAATTAGAATTACTCAGATTGACTCAGCTTTTGTGTAAGACCTTGTATAAACAGGCTACTACTACTCTTATATACCCCATATACAGTTAACTTTCTAATTTCAGTTTATTCTTCCTCCACAAGCAAGCTGTTATTACAGCTCTCAAAGCAAAGCATAACTCAAAAAAAAACCCAACCCAAACACAGAATTATCTATTTGTACTTAGTCTGCAGAAGTCAACCCAACTTACTATACCATGGCCAAACACCGTGGCCTTTTCTCAGTATTAGTTTTAACAAAATGCCTTTAAATTCCACTGCCCCTCACCCCTGCTGCTGTGAAGACATAACCTTAATACTTAGGAAATTGGTTTCATTTTGTTTTTAAACTAGATTTATATCTTTTTATTTTATTTTATTTATATCTATAAACAGGCTAACTAATCATTTGGATAGTTTGTTTTGCATCTTATTTGTTTCTAGCTTTCATTTTCAAAGGAAACAATGCAGGAACTACCTCTCGCGCTGCTGAGTGGTTTGAGGTACAATGCCAACTCTTCCACACATTTCTTGCCCTCCTCATAATGCTTGGTATCTTCAGCTCCACTACATAAAGTAATTGGCTGCTGCTCAGGAACCTGAAAAGAGATGACATGTACATCTACAATGAATACACATAAATAAACGGCAGTCACGCTTACAAACAATTGTTAATATCAAGTATTTCCTGTTTTCCTCCCCTTTGTGTTTCTATATTAGTAAGCATTTTTCCAGCTTGTTTAATGAACAAACAGCATTAAAAAAAAAAAAAAAATCAGTGTTAAAAGACAAAAAGCAAAGAATTTATGTTTAGCAGACTTGTTTTATTTAGTGGCTAACAGGAACAAGAAGCAGAAGGTTTATTCTTTGACAAAAAGTATTACATGATAACATGCTACTTCTTATAACTGCAAAACTCTGGCTGAAAAAAACACACATATCGAGACATTTCCAAAGCTGGGTGGCCAAAAATCAAATAAGACAAACCCTGGTTTGCAGGTAGCAGAGATTCCTATCCAGGGCCTCACAGCTCTAAAATCATCCAGGGATAAGTGACTCGAGTTACTTGGATTTGTGGGAAGAAAGACTTAGCAGCAGATATTCTAAGACACCCTTGGGACATATTCTAACTAGACTCAATTATCAAGCAGCAAGACCAAGTTATGCTACACAGTGCAAATGAACACACCGGGCAAGTATTAATCTGACACCACAGGCCACTTACATCCTTGGGGTGTGTGTGTGTTGGGTTTTTTGTGGTTGTGGCATTTATTTCTTCATCCAGGCATTCAGCAGAAATTAGGATTTTTCAAAGGGATGTTAGACCACCCCTCCCCCCAAGCTGTAATTTTGGTTTTGTTTTCCTCCAGTTAAACTCTTAAAGCTTTAAACAAGTTTGAGAGTGCAGTATTCCACTGTACTAATGTTTCTCAACATCACCATTCAGCAATCAGTTCTCTATGTGATAGCATAGAGAACAGGAATTTCTCAGAAGACTAAATGCAAGCACTTTTTGTGTATGCTATTGAAGTGCAAATAGATCTCAGACTTCTATTTCTAAGTCAATCACTATCCCACTGGTAATAGCACACTAATCTCACACTAATCTCCTCTGCTTACAGGGAACAACCCAGGCCCTCAGTGTAAGCGCACAAGCCTTTAATGCTTTGAGTTAAAGACAGCTACAAACCCTCTAACCTTCACATGCAAATCAGCCATTGCCACGTAGAGAGTAGCATTATGATGGCAACAGCAAAATAAAAGCACCGAACATAAAGTTCTGCGGGGTGGTGTTTTTTTTTAATTTCAATAATAGGGTGGTGTTTCTTTGGGGTGGGTTTGGGTGGCTTTTTTTTTGTCTGTAAGCAAGAAAATTTACAGGTGAGTTTGCAACTATATGTTACAGTGGTCAGTCATAACTGTTGCAACAGCAACAGCCTCAGCTGGACTGGTTTCTCAGGATTTGGGAAACAAATATTAACACCTTCAATATTTGCTTTCATGTTAACAGAACACGCCAAATACTCCACCTCCTTTTCAAAGCCACTGCCATTTTAGCAGTCTGCTTCAGTCTGGGAAGTTATACAAGCAGAACTGGCTTATTGATCAAACAATACACATCTCATGCATTTGAGCCGAGACAGAGACTACACAGTCTGTGTGCCCTATTTACAGCTGTAATGTATTTTGTGCAAATTCCTATTTACTCCTGCAAGCATTCAATCTGGCAACGGCAACAACTCAAAATACAACCACGGTGTCACAACACCCAGCAGACAAAGGAGGTTTGGAACAGACATGGGACAGGAAGCTGTGTTCAGCCCTGGATTTCCATCTTGTTAAGGTAGGTTTAGCATACATTCACTGCAGCAGTTTGGAATGCCATACACAACACGAACTCCATCAGCAAGGCACAAGGGCTGTCTAGGCAGCTAACAGAAAGCTGCCTCCTGCCCCAGGAAAAAGCTGGCACAGAAAAGCTTCCAAGAGTTATTCAAGCTGTTCAACACTGTATCTGCATATCATTCCCATTTCTTCTCTTTTCAAGTGAAGCTTCACTGTAAAAATCTAAATGCCTTGCACAACTGTACTGTTTGCAAAATGAGCCTGAAAGATTAGAGTTTAACTTTCATCTCAAGCTGGAGCCAGCGTAGTACTAAACAGTAAAACAAGATGCTTATTTTAAAGTTTCAGCCATTTTCAGGGGAAGAGAATATATTTCACCCCACATACACTTTCATCTTCACTCATGCAATGCAACACACAGCAAAACTTCCAAGTAATTTGTCCTTTTGCTGGTTCTATTATATGCACTTCTGACACATTTTAAATACTTTAAGGCTAGAATGATTATAACAATGGTATCTACCAATAGAAAAACAGTAAACACATGATTCATAAAAGTCACGAGAGATCTGTACATTAATTTTGGCTCTTATCACGGAATTGTTGAGGGACAACTGAGAAATAATTCAACTCTAAAGCATTTTTGCTTCCCCTTCACAAAATATCCTTTCAATACCATACAGGACCCTATGGTCACTTATGTTATAACACCACTTGAGAGTCTCAAAACAGATGCCCCGCAGAGTGGGTTCATTATTTTCACCCTCATTCAATATTCCACTCTCTCAGACACCACACCTTTATCACACTTTTCAGTGCAAATATATTTACATAATATAATAAAACACCTCCCAAGGGGGACTAGAACAAGACAGGAAAAATAATCTCAGCTGTTTAATTACTTTAAATTTTGCATGTATTTGCCTTGGCAATGACTGCGAGTATCTTGAAATTGGTAGTGGAATGCCACCCATCAGCATGATTACTTGTGGCTGTGGGAAGAGGCAAGTTATGATGGCATGAGGAAGGGGACCGGAAAAGAATGCTAAAGCATCATCTCATACCAGGCAGTGATTTTGAGTTTGTCATTTAAGTGTAATTTGATGAAAGATGTCAGCTTGAGTTGTCACTAATTACCATTAGACATCTAATTGCACAGTATGAGAACATGTTAAAAAGACCAAACCCCTTCCCTCAATATACCACCCCCTGTGAATGGATGATTCGCTTCCTGCCAAAAAAAAAACCAACAAAAAAACCCAAAACACAAAACCAAAAACCAACAACTTCAAAAAAACCAACACAAAACCAAAAAGCAAACAAACCCCAAAGCCTACTGCCTTCAGTTCCTCAAGAGTTCACACTAAGAACAACTTCTTCACAGATAAATCTTTTGTGGTACCTCATTTCACCAGAGATTACAATAGAATTATTAAAATGTGACACTAATATCTCTGCAATTGTAATCTTCCACTTCTGAAAGGGCTGTTAAGATCACTCACCTGTTCTCTTGTCATATGCATGACGCTATTGCCTAATGCCTAGAATTGTATTTATCACATCCAGCAGGAGACTATGAAAGAAATTAAAGCGCCTCAGTAATTTTTGCCACTTAATGTCACCTATTTGGAACGTGCACACTGCTGTTTCATGTGTTAAAAAAAACAGGAGGGAAGAGCTTAAATGACAGATCCATGATTCTGCACCTTCAAAACACTGGCCTGGGGAATGTTTAAAATAGTTGCATATAGTATTATGTGGATGCTTGAACAGTTAAAACTCAAACAAACCCTCATGCCCACAGAAACTGGCTTAAGGGATTTCTTCACCCAAGAAGTTTAAAAAGCAAGGTATCCCATGAATGCCTTCCTTAATTTGTGTTTAAGGCAGCCACTATGCCTCCCTTTCCTCACCATATGCTTAGCTCCTGCTTAGGCACTCAGCTATTTCCAGCTCTCCCAGGAGTAATTATTCTCATCTTTCTCTTACAATCCCTTCTACCCCCCAACCATCATCTTATATGGCTGAACTTATCTATATGTGGGCTGAATTGCCCAACCACTGCCTTCCAGAATAAGCCCTATAACCATTGTCCATGTGTACCATGCTACAGTGGGGGAACAGGAATTTGTGTGCCTGCAACAGTTAATTTTCACATCAAGGGTGGCTATAACCTGGGCAACTGGTTTCATTTTTGCAAAGAGGTGGGGAAAGGCAAAACTGAGAAACAGCCTGTAATTCAAGAAAGAAACCAACCCTTCTCACCATTAAAGTGACAAAACCTACAGAGAGAGCAAGCAAATGCTATTGTCAGAGAACTAGGTTACTGCTTTCTCGGGTGACTGTGTGACAAATTTAGCACATTTTCCCCAGAAGTACAGTTCTGCTCATTTCACCCATTGTGCCTGTGCAAAAGCCAATCAATGTGACTTGCCCTGGAATCCTATCATTGCTGCCAGTCATGACAGAATAGATTTGCTTCTTCAAACTGCCTGGTTCCCTCCTCTGCCTCCAGCAAAAAAGCACTTAACACTTACAAATGTGTGAACTTCTCAAAAGCCTCCCCACAGGGAAAAGAACAAACCTTTCTTACACCCCCCAGATAAAAGCTTTAATTGTGTTGTTGTATTTCACTCTAAAAGGAAACCTGTTATTTTTTTAAATGATAAATTTCAAAGAAAGTATTACATGTCTCCATGGACTCCAGTTAAGGTGTACAGCGGGTTGTTTGAGAGATTAGAGGACATTAACAACACATACACCCTCCCAACACTCAACCAAGAAGCAGAACAAGAAAATGGACTTAGTTTCATCAACATTTATGATACTACTCATGCTTTATAAACCAGCTTGCTGCTCGCAGATCATTTTCGTTGACATGTACCAAAGAGCCCACCTTCTTAGTGGGGCAGAGTTCAAAAATCACTGTAGTTTCTCTAAAGTACACACCCCTCACCCAAAACCTTTTTCTGTAAAAATATTTTTTTAAATGGCCTTAGAGATACTAGTGGAAAACAGCAACTGTTTCCCTGTTCCTTCACAGAAAAGTAGCGTACTTGTTTTCTAGTACTCCACAGGTGCCAGGAAGGGAAAGGGAGGGTGAGTTACACTCAACACTGATTTCATTCACATCCTCATTGAAATTAGGAGTTGGGGGGGGGGGGGGGGGGGGCGCGGGGGACA
>JAVJGJ010000030.1:5134824-5152128 GCA_035590215.1 Microhierax caerulescens
CCCCCCCCCCCCCCCAGAGAGAGTATCATGAACACCATCAAAATTCTGTCAGAAACTCACTGAAGCTCAGTTAAATCAGATTCAAGGTTTACTTTTTTCCTCAGTAATTTTTATTTTGCCAGTGAAAACAAAGGAAGAAGTTTACCTACTTTCATGCAAAAGTCTCTTATTTCATAGTCTCTAAAGTACCTTAGGAAAATGGGGCCAGTTAAGGACAAGACATTATCCCTCATTTGAAGTTTCCTGCCTGGCTTGTAACACCGAAAGAGAAACAAAAATAAACCCACCCAAAACACAAACCACCACCATCACAAGTCTATCACAGTACCTCCCAAACAGAGGATCTAAAAGCAATTTACAGCTATTTAAGCTTCACAACAACCTGCTAGGCAAGAGCTAATGTCTTAATGTAAAATGGAAAACTATTGAATATTCCACCCCCACCCCCCACCCCCACCCCCGCGCCAACCCACCCCCACCCCCAGTGAAACACTGGATAAATATGGAATGAAACCTAATACATCGTTTTGTTAACCTCTTATTCCCACTCAACATTCAATCACTAGTCTTGCACCATTAGGGACATGAACGTTAAAAGACAACACTTGGTTAGAGGACACTTAAGCCTCCCTGGTCATACCCTCCGACACACACAACCTGCACCTGGCTCAAACAGTAAATTTTCAGGGAAGATATGCATAACTAACTTCTTCATTTCTGGCTGATATCATACATCCCTTAAAGCTAATTTTAAAAAAGACGGGAAGTAATCAATGCTTAATAGTAAATGGTTTCATGATCTATTACCCAAAAATTTTTTTTCTACCAATCATAAGGACTTCCAAAACCATAGATGATTAAGTCTAGGAAGTTAATAGCAGACAAGCATGTCTAGAATGTGTTCCTTTCATTTCAAATTAAGAGTTCTTGCATTTTTCAATGGCAAATGACTGTAACAGTTAACACAATGAAAAGAACAGGATTAATAATCACAGAAAAGGCAAACAGATTAACAGAAGAAAGGCAGAAAGCACTTAAAATATCCTCAGTGGTTTTCAGAAGAGATTGTGGTTCAACTGGTCAAACACTCAAGACCTATCAAATTCTGCTCTCAAGGAGCCGAGAAAATTATCTGCTTTTCCCTGAAGCAAAACTTTTGAACAGTTGCTTTCTGAACACTCAAATAACCAAAAGAATTGCAACAACTACAAATTTGAAAACTAGAGCTAATAATTAAGCAATTAATGTGCCCCTGAAGTATTATATTCTGACATATACTGAGTCTGAGGCCTTTTCCAAGTAATTGGGGAAACTGGAGAGGACAATTCCTTATCCACATTGGAAAACCAGAAAAAACAGGTTAAAATTTGTTCATCCAGGAAGACTAATCCCTCATATGACAGTTTTTCAGAGTTTATACAAGACCCTATATAGCAAAAAGTCTTGGTTGGTTGGTTTAAAAAACAAACCAACCCATAACTTCCAGATTTGCTAGAACTTGCCATCAGATCACTCATGAAAAGAAGCTATAGTAAAAATAAACAAGACAAATTTGTAAAAAGTCTCCAGGCTCAAGGTCACAGCCATGCATTACTTCTTGGTGTCAGCTAGTCACCACTCTTCTTTACTCGTTCTTTTCTAAGATCCAGCTGAAGGTTTGCATAGTTGTTCCCCAGGTGAAGCTAGCAGTTTTAAATGTAGATTTTTATTAATAAACATGGGTAGGCAGAAATGTGGGTGGACAGCAATTACACAACCAATACGTCATTTTAACTGAAACAGGGCAACAAATCAGCCACGCAAACAGCTCATCTAAAATAAAAATCTGAAAAGTAAACTTCAAGAAGAGAAAGCAGTAGGAAGCAGGTAGCATTCTGGAAACTGCAAACATTCCATTCAGTTGTACACACACAGGTGAAAGAACAGGCATCTTTGAGTCCTAACCTGCTGAAGCAAAACTTTTCTATACACCTTTTAGTGATCTGAAGTATCAGAAGTATCATAGCAGAAATATGACTGGCAACTGCTAATGAGAAACCATATTAAAGGTCAACATCACTAACACAAATCATTCTTTTCCGTCCAGGAATAATCTACAGTTACCTGATGACTACTATAGGCATTTGGTAGATGAAAAGTAAATTTAGGAAAGGAGGGGAAGATCTGGTTGCCACTGCAATGACTTTATAATTTGTTAGACTGTGATAAGTAAACATGAATCATTTCATTAAATCCAGCACAATTCAATGAAAGAGAAAGCATAAAACCCCCAACCTAATAAAAAAATTAGAAAGTGTTCCTTGCCACCCACTCTCCAGTAAGAGCTGTTCTCCCAGCTTGATTCAGCAGCTATAATTCTGCTTTGATGTCCATGACACTACACCTACAGTAACACTATCATGGCAATGAGAAACAATGAGACAGAAGGAGAGAATTAAAGACTGGCTGGTCAAAAACTAATCAAAAAAAGCTCTTCAGCCTACAATAATAACCTTTAATAATTGCCACCCACCCCCTGCTCCCCAGCAAACTTTTACAATAGAAATACTCTTTCTGAAAAGAAAGAAAATACATCTAGGAATCGCCAAAACTGGTGTGCATGCACATGCTTTTTTTGTAGTGTACTGTGAAAATATTACTGGAAGTTTTTCATTCATAGACTTACAAGGCAAGGAACAAGTAGCAGTCTGAACATCCTCCCCACCTCCTTCCCCTTATGTTCAAGAGTTAGCATTACTATTCAGCCTCCCAAAAATGTTTTTGTTTTCAAACTGCCTAGTAATTAAAAAAAAAACCAAAACAACAAACCTCATACGTCCAAAATTTCAGGTGCAATAGTAAGGAAATATTGAAATATACTGTAAGAGCAGCATTACGTGAAAATAAATGCTACTGCCAAGCATAGGAAAGAAGAGGCTTCTATTTCAGCGAGTCATTCAACATGTAAAATGTAAAATCCTACTTTACATAAAACTCCACAGGTATTCAGAAAACAAGTATTTTAAGTGTACATTTGAAAACTTTGCCTCAGAACTTCCTCTTTAATGTGGTGTGTCCCCCCCTTAATTTATTTGATTTGGAGGTGGTTTTTCTTGTCACTTAGTAGATGCTGCCCCCATTTTAAAACTAGATGTCAAACAGCTTCATGTTAACAACTGTTTACATAACAGTACTCTCTAATGAAGTTTCAGTTATTCTATTTAACTTCAAAGCAATTTATTTTGGAAGATTGCATTTAAACATTAAAAAGATCTTTTTAATGAAAGCACAAAGTCATCCAAGAGTAGTGAAAACAACTACCAATGCAGTTGCTCATCTGCCTGTTTTTTAATTCATGAGTTTATTTTAAACACATTATAACCACAAGAAAGCTTCTCTTATTCTATGTTATATAAAAAAAATCTCTAGACTACTGTAGTGTTATTTAAAAAGGCAATGGAGCAGTTTGCTAGCTCATACATTTCACCATTGCCAGAGTTCATGATGACAAAGTTTTTTCACCCCCTGAGCCTTATTATAATTCTATACCCAGTTACACCCTCCTTTCAATGATTTTTGAGACAGAATTATTAACCTGTATCAGCTTCAAGAATTCAGCTCCTCTACTTCAGGCACCTGTTCAGTCAATCTTGTGGTATCACTTCTACATTAGTAAAAAACTGCATGGCACCATCAACTTCAGGGAAAAAATGCACATTTGAAAACAGTGTCAAAATACTGTTCTGCTTACCACAACACTGCAGTCATAACAACCACTTCCAAAAAGCAGGGGTAGGCAGGCTGCGGAGTTGCTGATAGTTGCTAATCAAGGTTTTCTCCATCTCTCTCCCAGAGAGAGACAACTTAAGCCTAGCTGCACTCATCCTGTCTAGAACTAGAGAGAGAGTTGTTAAAAGATTTGTGAAAACACCCAAGCTGTAAACAAAGACCAAATCATAGCCAGTACCTACAAGCTTAGGAGCTTACAAACTCTCATCTGTAGTATTAACTTTTTTATTATTTTTATTATTACAGTATATTATTACATTATATATAATATATGTCATATATTAGTATAGTATACTATTATAGTATTAACTCCAGATGAAATTTAACGCCACAGCAACAGAATCTCTTCTCCTAAGACAGCAGATGACAACCTGCATTGCTTATCACAAGCTAACATTGGTTAACCATCTTACCCTTGCGAGGATTGAAACATCCAGACTTCAGTTTTCATTCTACCACCAATGAAGATGGATAATGAAAGTTTTACCTATCTGGCATTTTCAGTACCATTTTGTGCATGGCTTACAGTGGGGCAAGTTAGAAAACAGCTTCTTAGAAAGTATTCTCATGCCAGCTCTAGACCCAACATGTGTCATCTACCCCAGGGATCTAAGCCTGTCAAAACCAAATCCTTTTCCTTCCCACATCAGCTTCTGACTGGCTCCAAAAGCTGTCCCAGATCTGTTAAGAGGTCAAGCAGTCCTGTAAACATAAAGGAAAGAGTGGGGGAAGCACAAAAAAAGGGAAACTTCAACAACAGTTCTTTGAGGATCAACACAGATTTGTCACGTTTCTAGGTGTAATTTCCTGAGCAGCTTATTTAGGCACAACCAGGGTAACACAGATTTTTAAATGTGTCTTCGTTAATGAAGGCCATCTAAAATATTGGCTAAATTTTAATTACACATTTAAATGCTATTAAGCAATGCTAACAATGAGGGTAACTAGACTAACAGTTTGGAACAATGAGGGTAGGTGACATGGAACAAGGAACCCAAGCGATAACAACCTGTGGAATTGTTCCTTCATACTAAATCCACCTCAAAATCATCTATGTTTCAAAAACAATGCTTCAACCCTACATTTAACCAATGTTTCTTGACAGTGCAAGTCATGCAAATACAGTCAAAGCCATCCTTTCAGCTCATCATGGTTACAGCGCTGAGCAAAGTGCTATCTAAAGATGAAAATGCCTTAGCAGTCCTAAAGTTTTATTACTGCTCCCAGAACAAAGAGTTGCAAACAAAGAGGCAATCATTTAAATGGTACAACAGCTGATAGAAAAATAGTTTAAAAGGACCAAACTAAGCCAGATATCCTCCTTTGGCAAGCAGTGTAGTAGCTTCACTGGTAATAATAGCAGGAATACCAAGATAAAGAACACAAGTTTCACAGATGACTATTCTGCTTGTTTCCATGACACAGGCTGCAATTGTGTTTTAATGACATAACCTAGTCTACACTAAAGCTCTCAAGTCATCCAAGGTTAAGAGGCAGCTTGTTGCAGAAATGGCACTAAGCCTAAAGAGTTTCATCTCCTAACAGTTGCATAAAAAAAAAATAAATTAGCTAGTCAACATACAACGTGTTCAAGATTTTCTCCACACCTCTGAGCATAGTTTCATGGTAAAAATCCAAACACTATTCAGCATGGACAAACCTGTTCATCGCTTTTAAGTAGTGTTACATTACTATTCACACAGGGCTCAAAGTCTTTAAAAATCAGTAGGAGAGGTCACACAACAGTTGCTGAAAAGCAGGTTAATTCAGGTACTTCTGACTCAGAATGTAATTGAACCTCATTTGCTTCAAATGCTACTGGCACCCAGTGATTCAATTTGTAGCACTGCTAAAAAGAGCAGTTCCAGAGGCCAGAAATAGCCTGGGGCAAGGTACTCCTTTTGAATGAGACTTTTCATGTAACCTTCAATTATAAGAAAAAAAGACCCACTTAAATATTTTGCTGCTTTGGTGTAAGTCTCACCTTCCAGATTTATAAAAATAGCATCTTTTATTTACAGCTTTACAAGATCATTAAAAACAGTATTCGTGGTTTTAGTGAGTGGAAACAAAAGGCTCATCTCAGGGTTTCCATTAAACACCTACTCTTAACCAATAACAAACACCTCAGAGTTTAACCACAAAAATGAAAGCTGTTGCTCTTTTTTTTTTCTTTTTTAATTATTTAATATAGCAAACAATGCAAGACAGTCATGCACAAGAGAAAAAATCCTAACCTCCAACATCCCATTGATTCTCCTTTCAGTAATGGGCAACAGGTATATTTATTTTTGGCAGGAGCCTGAATTCAAATGGAAAAAAAAAAGGCGGGGGGGGAGGAGTATCTTACATCCTCTTAAAAACAGGTTTTGAAAACAGGTTTTGAATTATAACCCTAGTTATAAAAGCTTAAAGTTACATAACTTGAAAATCATCCAAGCAAGAGGGCAAAATAAAATATTCCTGGGAAGTTACTATTAAAAATCCACTGCCAACTTGATGAGTTTTGTTGCTCTGGACTTGTAAAAACAGTTCTACTCCAGACATGTAATTTTGTCTTTTAGAAGAAAGTTCTCTTATTTACTGCTTATTTTGCAAGAAGCTTTTTCTAAATGGAACAGTCTATGAAAAACAATTTTCTCATTCCCAATTTATAATGCTAAGTCTTAAAAGATGTATTAATCACTGAAAATATTACAACTATATCAGCAACTGGAATGAGGTAAAATAAAACATACATAGGACACAGTCTATAGACTATTGATAGAATTTTATTAGTAAAAAGTATATAGTTCTCCATACCATACTGAACTACCCTACCTTTTAAAAAGCAATGGGTAAACTTCTATTAATGAACATTTTTCACAGAAGATTAGACCTAACTCATGAAAAGTTAAGGACTGGAAGCTAATAAAAAAAAAAAACAAACCCAAACCTCAAAAGAACAGCTTCTGCACAGTCAAGCATCTTTATACTTAATTTGGGTGTTTTAACTCCCATTAACAATCTCCTTCTTGAAACAGCCACAGCCCACTGAGAGCTTTTAACAAGTACAGCATCACAGACTGCTCTGAGATTGCAAGTGTTCAAGCCTTCACACACCCCGGCTGCAATTTTACCTATTCCCGTACTCAGAGCATATCTGATGTTTTACAGCTTACTGCACACATGGGCTACACAGAAAGCTACTTCTATTTTTAAAATTTCCTTCTTTTAGTCTTAAAATAGACCAGATGCACTTAGCTGCTAAACACACCTCTCTACTGGTGCAGGCCAAGCCAGGGTAAGTGCCAAGCAAACCTTGCACAGGCAACATTTACATGTCTTGATCCTTCTGTCTTGTGTTGTGTAAGCCCCTGATTAAACAGCAGGTATCTAAATACATAAGGCATAGGAAGGGAAAACTAGGCATTGAAACCATGTTACTACTCATGCACTCAACATCCCTTTACACATTCCTGTATTTAGCCACTCACTGTTTTGGGAATAAGAGCAATGGCAGTAAGCTAAAACTGAATGACAAACAAATCAAAAAAAGAAAATTCTCAAAATCTGTAAGCCAAAGCCACCTGTAATGTAACTATTGAAGCCTTCATAATTGCACTGGGAATTACTTTCTTTAATATTGAAAACCTACCAAGAACAAAGTATTTAAATGTATCTATTAGCATATTACAGTCGCTGGATTTTTACAGGCTTGCTGTCAATTTTCATCCTGTAGTGACAACTCACAGACCAACTTGTCACATCAACATGACTGATTCTATTCTCACTTCTCAAAAGCTACAGTAAGTTCTGAAATTACATTAATGAATTATCAGATGTGTTTGAAGGAAAGGATTGTTGTCACTCACTTCCCCTTCCTGAAGGCTCCCAACCACTGTCACATGAACTGGCAAAGGAACCCATCTAAGGCTTTCTTTTTCCCCTGTCCTGGGGAAAGGACAACTAGCATTTTTATTTATCAGGTGAATTCAGGTATTACTCACAGGAAGACACAGTGGAATGCGGGGGTTTTTTTTTCCCCTCTTCAGGTTTTACATAAAAGAAAATACGCCTGTGATCATTTTAATACCTAGTGAGTAATACTGACACCACACCCCATTCTCATCATGCTGCACCTAATGCAATAGCCGCGCCATTACCTCCTCAAATACTGATGTATAATTTACTTAACCAGTATCAAGCATTTCTGGGGATGCCTTTCTTCCTGGTATGTCCTGAAATCAACTACATCATGCCCAAGCTTCAGCTTGACAGAGCTTAAGTTGTCCTATTCTAAACTGGCCGAGTGAAGCTGAAAACCCACATAAAAATGGCTGATCATGTAATTCCTCCTCAGAAACACACCCAGAGACATCCCCACCCAGTCCTTGCCTTGTGTGGTACTTTGTTAGAAACATTTGACTGAGAAGTTCCACTGAGAAAGGAATGACCAGAAAAGCAAAGTACAAATCTCTGCTTGCTGAAGCCACGTAAATCCTCAGACTTCAAAACCTGGAGGGAAATATTTCATTTCTATGAACTACAGTGCAGACACTAACACTTAATGTAGAATAACCCACCCGATTAATTTCCAGTACACCTGGTACAGGACACTAAACACTAAAAAAAAGCCTGAAAGTGACTTGACAGTTTTTATGTCCCCTTATTAGCCCTATTTTTATTCCTTCCTTTTTGCAAATGCTACAGACATGAGAGGAAACATCACACTTTAAGGAGAGATGAAAATTTTGCCAAGTATTCCCCCCCTCCCCTGGAACCTATTCTGCAAAAATTATAGTGCTCAGCGAGAAGATAAGTCTTCTTAATTCTGTTAATAATTAAAAGGGATAAATTTAGTACAAGTCTAATCTATGGAATTTATTTTGCTTTGCAGCCACAAAGCTGTCAAGTCTGCTACCAAATCTCTCTTGCTTTAATCAGAAGTCTGCCCTTCTCTAGCAGCAGCCCTCAAAACAGGAGGCTGAGAGAAATGCTACTCTCAAAATCCAAGTAGGCCACCAAAGGTGACAATACAATACAAGTCCTTAGCTTGGAAAGTACCAACTGGGCTGCACCCTCCTGCCTTCTGGAAAAGTCCTTAGGAGAGCTCTGTCCACAGGATTACACTTCATTATTTTAATAATAAAAATAACAACTCTCTTGCCCTCCAACAGAACTTTTACAACTATGTCCAGTGTCAGCAGTAAAATGCTAAGCAGCATCACTGAAGGGAAAACTGAAAAGCTGTTTCCCAATGCATTCTGACAAAAGTCGGAACAAGGTTATTCCTGATACCTCCATGCACCTACTGTTACCAATAGGCAGCCTTTTCCCCTTACAAAAAAGCAGAGAGATGTGATAATTTAGACTGTTTCCAAAGAGTCAACCCTTACTTTGAGCATTTCCTGTGCAATAAATCACACTTGTCAATGCAAAAGAGATTATCCATCTCCCTGAAAATTCTTAACACAAATACGTCCTTAAACTTGACGAACGGAATAGATGATTTAGTAGAGAAAAACAGAGGGAATTGTGAAGTAAGCCACATTCAAGTCAGGAAAAGACTCTGTATAAAGTACAACACAATAGGTAAACAGCACAAAAAGGTATCACAGAAGCGATGTCTTCAGATAGCAGTCACAACATGATTTAATACAGGAGACAAACAACGCACACAAGCATTAGCAAGTCCAGAGGACAACCCTGATAGCTCACACCTCTTCTGCAGAATTCAACAACTGGCAACAAAACAGTCACATTTAAAATAGGTTGTACTATTCCAAGCAACTGAAGTTTAACTGATTCTCACCTCCCTGAATAACATTTTCTTTCCATTTGTCATATGAATCACCTACAAAGAAGTTAAGTGTCCATCCTTAAGGCCTGGTTAAACAGGGAAGACTAAAATTAACATTCACCATTTTAACTAAAGTTTTTTTCAGCACTACTAAGACTTCTCTTTTAATTAATTCTACAGGAGGCCTTTTCATGCAATTAAACAGGAGAGTGACTCACTAACAGGAAGGACAGCCCAAGTCGTAGCCTCTGGTTTAACTCACCCAGTCCATTCCATCAAGCCAGTTTAGCCTAACTTATTTTTATCTTTCTCCTGTCAAATTTATAGCAACAGCCAAAGTAGTCACGAGGGAGTGCACCATGAACAATGCTCCCTAGCTTCTCACCAGTTCCAGAGGAAGCAGTGACGTTTTGATAGTCCCCAGTAAAGTCCAAGAACAAAGAGTCCCACAGTTGCTCCATTATCCAAACAGCCCATCATGCATGTCTGACTGGTCAAAGCAATGAAATTAATAGGCAACATGCCATCTCTGTTACCTGCATTAGCTAGCTGAATTGAATACTGGCTCATATCAGACCAAAATTTAAAAACAAACAAATGTATTTAGAAGGAAAGGAGCTAATACCACAGAATGAAAGATCATTACAGAGGAGAGGTGAAGACACCCATGGCTCCAGGAAAAAAACATCCTACAAGAAAACAGCATTTTAGCAAGCAAAGTAGTAAGGACTCTACAGAAAAGTAATTTCAAGCTTGAAAAGATGCATGGGAGAGCGGTATTTCTTTGTAACTGCTTTAGTGATTTGTGACACTTTGCCTTGTTCTGATCTGTTTTTTAAACAAAATCTACATTCTGTTTAAAAAGCAAGTAAGATTAAGAACCACTGTCCTTCTGGAGTTGCTACGTAAGAGCTAGTCATTTTCCAGCTTCCAAAATTTTTTGAATTTTAATGTCTACTCAACACAATACTTAGTAACAATGCAAGTGACCAATGATAATTTCAGTTATAATAAACAACTATTCATCAAGATCTCTTGAATTTGATTAATTGGCTCTGTTGTTTACAACAGGCTACTTTGTCAATTTGGTACATTACATCTAAACCCCTGAGCTCCTCAGACATATCAAAAAACAAACGCCCAAATGCCACGTAAAGCTGACTTCCTAACTGCTCTGTAAGAACTCAAGAAATACCTACCTAAACCAATCTAGAAAATATGTTTTACATTACTGTGAAGATTTTTCATTTATAGAGGGTGGAGGCTGAGACTTGACTCACAATATGCATACACTCCTACCCTTTCTTCCACACATCCCATCTGAAGCAGGACAGCATTTTGCTGTTTTGTATCTCCTCAAACCATTTAGAGCACTCCACCGTGGCACAAAACCCAGCCTTGGTATCTGTGAGGTGTAATAGGACTTTTAAACTGTGAAGCATCACAGAGATGATTGCTTCACTGGACGCATGAGCAGCTTACTCAAGATTTCATTAGCACAACATTCATTTGTAAAGGCAGGGGAAAAATTTCTATTGAGCCTCCCAGACAACAGCTTACATTCAGAAACATGAGATTTAATTATCACTAGGCCTGTGTAACCACCAGAACTACTAACAGTCATAAAATAATGCTTATGCAGCATGTCACTACTTCAGAACGTCATATAAGCTAATCAAACCCACTTTCTACAATTTCTTTTAAATACAGTGGTCATTCATTTCAAGGTCTCTCCTTTGGTTCTTGCATCTTGGCATAACATTCAAAAAGAATAAAATGAAGGGCACAAAACAATTTTGTCTTGCCATACTGCGAGTACCAGATTCATCTGATACAAACACTTGATAAGGAAGCCTTAACACTTTCACTTGTTTGTACAGTTCCTAACATCAAACAGTAGCTGAAGGACTTCCATTCTAAACTGAGAACAAAGGGGGTAAGGGGGGGGGGGAAACAACAAGCTGAAAGAATGTGACTTACAAGAAAAGTCAGTCAACAGTAGTTTTATTTCACTCACTTTTGAAGGACATTTTTATTACAGTCACTGTAGTAAAACATGGCAGAGTTACTCATTCAAGTACAACTGCTACAAAAAGTGAAGAGTGCTAGAACAATCAATATGAATAATGTTTACTCTAAAAACAAAGCACACAAAGTTAAACGCTACTGAACACTGGAAGTGTTCCATGGAAGCTGGTTATTAATAAGGAGGTAATTAAAACCATCCCCCTTGGTATGAATTTCTATTAATTCACTTTTTAATACCTTCCCTGAACCTCACTCCTTTTGCCCAAAAGATTGCTCATAAATTTGAGCTGTAGACCAACACTGTCTGCCACAATTTATCAAAAAATAATTAGCTGCAGGTCCCTGAAGACCTTCAATGCATAATAAATAGACAAGATTTTTGCTACCCTAGTAGGTAACTTCCTTACTGTTTTGAAAGGAGGCAAAAGTTGTAATTGAAAAACTTCCAATTTCCTCACCCTCTGGGCTGAAGTAATTGCTAGAAATTACTTCAGGATGAAGTTCTGAGAAGACCTTTAGAACCAGGCTACAAGCACTACTGCTACACCAGCTGATCAACCAGAATTTAATTACAAACAACAGGTTTAAAAACAACCATACCTCAAACTTCAGAGTTTATCCTGACAGGATTTGATAAACACAGAAGCATCCTGAAAAATAACAACATTTGCAATGTCCCGATTTTACATTAAGATTCAAAGCCTGCTTTTAAACAGTAATTTAATAGGTGTTTTTAAAATGATCTAATTAACTGGCATAGTACAAGAATGAGACCAGACTATCCTTGTTAAAACAAAAAACAAACTAAAGAAATTAGAAACCACCTGCAAGATCTAGATTCTTCCAGATTAGGGCACTTCAGTTATTTCAGCTACTCCACACGCTTTGTTTCTTAGTTGTCTTTGTAGCTTAGCTGAAGCTACAGAAGTCTCAGATTAACATAAAATGCACTCCCCAAACTCCAAATATTTGTGCAATTGAGAAATAACTCTTTATGTGAATGATTAAAAAAAGTGGTTTTGCAAGACTTTTTGCAAAAAAAGTCAGTAGTGAGAGGGATTTATACAGCAAGAAGAACATGTCACATGGCTGTTTTAGTGACTTCATGGCTGGAATTAATAATTGTCAATAAACTGTCCAGCTTTTGTAATGCTGAACTCGGGACTCACCCCAGTGTTACCTGTCTGACACACTCTCTTCTGTGTTCTTTGACTCAAATTACATTGTAACCTCTGCCACAATCTATGTGAAGCAAATGAAAGATCTATTCCTTCTTTCAGCCACACTTATACTACTTTTCAGTTTAACCGCACATCCACCATTTCTTATGTTGCAGAACAGGGCAATTTGTATTCTTTTGACTGTCAAAACAACCCTCTTCCCTTGCCTCCTCCTCCTCCCAGCAGTTTCACATATGAAGATTGTTATCTCCATGTTCCTAATAATTCCTCTTTAACAGTGTAGCTAACATTGTACAAAATAGGTAAAGGCACACAATCAAGTGAGAGAACTGTATTATTCTCCACCTGGTCTTTACACTTCCCAAGATCCATTCCCTGCCCCTACTTAAAAAAACACAAAAGCAAAAAAAAAAACCAACCCACAACGCTGAGCAGAAGCTTAGAAGCTTTCATGTAAAAGTCTGCAAAGGCTTTCCAGGTCCTTTTTCTATGTGACTTAATGTTTAAGTCTTCAGATTTTCCAGATGTCAATGGCTGGTGCTCAGAGGATGCTGGTAATTAGGCAATATGACTTTTTTTTTTTTTTTATATGCATAATGCAAGTGTCTTGCTCATACCAAATTTAAGCTTGAGCCACCAAAGCCAAGAGTACCTTCTCAAATATACCAGCAATACCTACTCACAAGTTATTCTGCCAGTCTTATCGCAAACTATTGAAAATCTGCACGCATAAAGAGTTCTTCAGCGTGTTGCTGATGTATACAAGCCATCTCTACCTACTAGAAGTTGCACTAGACAACACGTAGCTGCATCACTTCTCAATGATTAGAAAGAAATCTCAAAGGGGGGACAGAGGGACACCCATCAAAGTTTGAACAGAACACACTCCTCTACAAATTTCCACATAGAACAGTGCACAACCAGCGCTGCTTCTGACAACGTAAATTTGCAACATATGATTCAGAAATCTTGGTATTTCTATCACAAAAGTCCCTTCCTTCTCCAGCTCGTAGCACACAGTGTTGCCACCGTACAGTTAACAGGAAAGTTATTTCCTTAAGCACTTTAATCAGAAAGTCTTTTTCTATCAGAAAAATCTATTTACAGTAAGCTGACAGGACTTTTGCACCTTCTTGCCCATTACGCATTTCCACAAATAAAAAAAAAACAACAACTTGTTAGAAATCTGTTAGCCCTTTGCAATCTAATACTTTTTCAACTTTTACCATAGTGGTAATCATGAAAACGAAACTGATGCAAAAGATAATCATCAAGAGACACAATTACTGAGAAAAACAAGTGGTCGAACAAAGTGATGGGAACTGCACCTAACTCAGCATGAACTGTGGAATATCTCTGTACAGAAAGGAAAGTAACACAACAGAAGTAAATATTTGTGGTTTTCTTTCTCAGTTATGGTGAGTCCACAGACTTCAGACTGCATTACTGTAATATAGCCGTCACAGAATCTTGAAGGTCACACTGAAATTTCAGCTGGTGCAGGATGTTTACATAATGATCTTTTACAACAGAAGCACATTATATCTTTATTTCTATATAATAAGTTTCATATTCATTACCAAGTACAGTCCAAGGGATTAGCTTCCAAATACAAATTCCCTATGGCTTATTTCTCATGAACTTTCATTCAGAATTTTTTTGGTCTAACAGCCAATATTACTTGGGATGCTCCAGCAACCAACCACCCGATGTATGGGGTGCAGGAAGAATCACCACAAAACCACATATAGGATTTCATATGAAAAATGATTCAATGAATCCACTGGGGAAGAGACTTAAACTATGAGCAGGCTTTGCAAAAAAATTAAAAAGTTTTTTTTATAAAGGGTCATCTGCTTAAAAGGTACACCAGAGCAGCTGCTGCATAGCTATTTTGAGATGTTTGGGAAGTCTGGGAGCCGAATGAAGGTGAGTTTGTTCCTTCTAGTTCAGCTTTACACTCCGCACTGTTTGAAAGCTATGATTCCAAAAGTTCTTTCAAATGGATGAACCATTTTTGCCAGGTATTCAGCATGTAAACCAAATGATTTCTTGGGAGGAATTGGAAAAAAAAAGAAGGTAATTATCCTTCATATTATTAAATATTACAGAATGTGAAAGGTCTATTTCCTGAGTATCATGAAACAACCTTTTATAGCACTGGTTAGTTCTGAGATACAGACCCTAAATAAAATGGGACATCAGTCTTTACTATCATTATCAAAGGTGACCACCATCAGCATCACTCGAGACCTCTGAACAACATATAAAGAAATTAAGTCAATATTTTAGCATACACTCACTGAATCTCAGCTTCTGCAATGCTTAATTCAACAAGACTGATAATGGTTTCCACCCAGATTGCTGGTGAATCACTGACAACATGGCAGAAGTTTCCGAAAGCAGTCCTGTTAATTTCTGTTCATCTGCTTTAGCATGACCACTTTTACATAATAATATATATGTCCCAAGATGCCTGTAAATTAAACCCCAACATATTAATGTATGCAGTTTCTGGATTCGTTCATTCATCTGTTCATTGGACCATTCATTTTAAAAATAATCAGCATACAACAATATCATAAATTTCTAAAATATTTTGCTTTAAACTAGTTCGGATACAAAGCTGCCAAAAAAACCCAACTAACCACCAGAAAACATACAAGTAACTTCCCACTCATCTCCACTTAAGAGTACTGCTGCTAAAGCAATTGACAAGCACACCACTCAAGCCTCTGGTTGTCAAAACAGACTGCACTGAAGATACCTGTGTTTCTACATTTTCCTCAGAACAGCCTGTCAAGCTGTCTGCTTTGACAGAACCTCTTCTAGGACAGGAAGGTAAAGCAACAAGCTATTGCGAGGAAAAGAAAAGGTTCCTAACCAGTAACAGCTGCTTCTATATGTTAGTGGAAACGATAATTTCGTACGAACATTGTGTGTTAATGGACTGAAGAAAGCTGCGGTGCTACTGGTGAAGCTTAGAAACCATCAATAAGGTACACACTCTTAGGAACGCTGGGTTATTTATACATCTATGAAGTCTCTTACTAGAATCATTCACTTCAAACACAGAAATACTGATATTTGTAGTTGATAAAATTCGCGCCCTCCACATCCTTATAAGCCTGAAGGGGGTAAAAAAGTTAGGTTTAGGAATACATTAATTTCTGCTTCATTGTATTGCTGTGTTAACAGCTCTATAGCTATATGACACGAATAAATACTAAATGCCGAATTTAACAACTGCATTTCTCTTCCAAGCAGAGCCATTAGACGATAGCATTGCTAAACCAGTTACAATGATTAAAGCAGGTCTGCAACAGTCCAGGTGACTTTGAACCTTTTAATTATTTTTGCAATTAAAAAAAATAATTTTCCTCACTTCAGCCATTTTCCATTTTACAGAATAGTAAAAACACACAGAAAACAGCAGCTTCCACCGGAGGGACAGATTTTTCAATCATACTTGAGCGAAATACAAGTAAAAAAATTAAAATAGTAAGAGCTACTCTGAGGAAAAAGGCACACATACATGCACAGAAAATTAAACATCCCCAGTTCCTAGGAAAAAAACCGTATCAGTTCTCTGTTTCAAAACGGCACAAGGCCTCACAATGGCTTTTGAGGACAAAAACTAGCACCAGGACATTCCCAACCAGCTACACCAGCACCGCACTCCTGGATAAAAACCCTACCCATCCTCACCCTGCTAATCCAACAGCTAAACCAACGAACGCCAGGGTGAGAAACTAGTGAAAGTAAGCAGAGTTTCTGTTTGGTTTTATCACGGTTTCACCCCGGGCAGAGGGAGGCCGGGGGCCACTTCGCTCTTCCCTCAGGCGCCACAGACAAAAGAGCGACAGACCGGGGCGGGGGCGTGCGCCCACCCGGGCCGCGGGCAGCTCGGGGCTCTGGCCTTACCGCCGCCCCCGCTTTTAACCGGGCCGAGGGCAACACGGGGGGGGTAGTTTTCTCTTCTTTCTAGGCGCGTGGAGCCGCTGGGAAAACAACAGCAGGCGCAGGCCACACACAAAAGCCGCCTGTCCCTTCGCCGCCGTAGCCTGAGGCGATGCCGCCTCTCCCCACCCCCCAGCCCGGTCCCTGCCCTCCCCGCCCCCTCCGCCTCTCCCGCACCGGGGACGGCGGCCTCCGCAGCTCGCTCTCTCCCTATCTGCCCGGAGCGCTCAGAAATCGAGCCCGGTAGAAGCCTGAGGCCTAGCGAGACAGGCAGCAGCACAGGCCCCACAGGCAAACGCACCGTCTGCCCCTCCGTCACCCTTCCCCGGGAAGGCGAAGTAGAGTCCTCTCTCCCCCGCCGGCGCCCCCGAGGCCAGCCCCATTGTTCCCCGCACCCCAGGCTCTCCGCTCCCCACAGCGGCACCCGGCAGCGGGGGATAAAGAAGACGGCGCACTCACCACACGGGCCGGGCTCCCCGCAGCGGCCACCGACCCCCTCAGCTACGGCACACGGGGGCGGCCGCAGCGCCCTGCTGCTCCAGCACCCGCAGGCCCCGGGGTCCCCCCACCGCCATCGCCCGCTGC
>JAVJGJ010000030.1:5152164-5167914 GCA_035590215.1 Microhierax caerulescens
GCGTCGGCTGCCTCCCCAAACCGCCTGCCGTCCTCCCGGCACCGCCTCGCCGCCGCCCGCCCCTTCCTGCGCCCGCCCCCCGGCGCCAAGCGGGGCGGGACCGGGGAAAAAAGCCGAGTCACGGGTCGGCACGGTGGGGGCCGTGCTTCGGGCCGGAGTGCTGTCACCTGCTAGCTGCGATTCCCTCCCGTCTGGGTCGGCGGCAGCTCCCCGTTGCCCGCCCTCGCTGTTCGGGTGGGTTGTTCGCTGCCTCACCTCCTCTCGTTAGCTGTCAGGGTGGCCGCAGCGAGGCCACGGGGTCGAGGTCGTGGCTCTGCATACGGCAAACGTAGTCTGAGAAGGTCTCTGTGCGTTGACAGCCTCCCGAAGTCCCCAGCCCGCCATTTTCTCTCCCTCAAAGTGCTCACGGCAGGGTGGGAGCTTTCTCTGTTCGGTGTACATTGCGGTTCCCCTCTTCTTCCCCGCTGTGGTTGCTTCATGCCATCGAACCTTAGTGCTTGGGGTTGTTTTATTTTATAACTTAGGGAAAAGAAAATACAAAGGCTGTTCCCGCTTCAGGTGGCCGTGCAGGGACAAAATCCTGTGGCTTTGCCCACCGGATTCCTGGGAAGGTGCAGAGCTGGGCTTGCTGCTGGAGAAGGTTACCTCATAGCTTGCTTTGCTGCAGGATACATTTAATTCATCCTCAGTCTCAACCAACACCTCAGGTAAGATGTGCTGGGGCTCCTTTGATCACACAGTACCTGAGCTACAGCTGAGCTACTGAAGAAGTTTTAAAATGAAGTTATAAAATACAAGTATTTATAATGGCTTGCAGCATTTAGTTAGCACATACACTGACTGATAGTTTTAACATGTTACGAGAGCTAATTAAACATCAGGATATTTCAAGGTAGCATCAAATTGATTCCTATTTTATGGGGACAGGAACTTTGGTGTAAAATACTAAGTAATTTATCCAAATTTATTTCCCAATTTAAGAACAAAGATGGTGTTTGTTGGTCCTGTCCTATTCCCCAGGTATTTTATCATGTGTATGCCCAGCTGGAGGCTCTGTGGGGCCTCTGTTCGGGATGCAGTATATGGGAGCACTGTGTTTCTGAACGCTTTATAGAGCTGTGAGCAGCACGCGCTGCATTGTCAGTTCAACATCTGAACTGCAGAGGACTACATGACCTTGAGACAATTAAAACAGGGCCATGCCAGGTCAGAAGTAACCAGGCCCAGAGCCAGGGACTTGAGGCAACCTGCAAAAGGAAGCTGGGTCGTGACAGGCAGACAGACCCATGGAAACAAATCACGGAGCTGGACTCTTAGACTGGAGGGGAAAACTACGTAGGGTGAGGTTAATCTTTAGCTTCTATTTCTGACTCTTTTATTCATTGTAAATGAATAATAAAATAAAATAAAATAAAAAAATGACAGATTTTCATGTTAGCTTTGCAGTAAGTATGGCCATAGTAGCTTAATGTGTTACTTCTATCAGTTTTGCTAAAGATGTTTTCTCTACTATTTGGGCTTTTTCACCAAAACATTTAAGCTTAATGCTTACTGAGGATCAGTGCTTGAATAAAATAGCAAGAAGAACTAAGAACAGCTATTTAATTAATTCCTGAGAACAGGGTTTTCTTGCCATATTCATGGGCATTTAGGATCTCATGAACACAGAAGACCAAGATATTCACAAAGACCACCTTTAACATAGTGGGAGCATTAATACAAGTTACAAAAGAAGTGGAAATTGGGAAGTTTAACATGGAAGTGTGGTTCTTAAGCATTACGGTTGTTTTGTAGTTATTTCAAAGAGATTAGCAGGAAAGTTTTCAGTCTACCAACAGAAGTCTAAACCAATCAATGTTTGTAAGCATCAGAATCCTTAGTACCATCATTACACAATTAAATAGCTGAATGAATGATTTAATCAAGAATGTCATAGCAAGCCAGATTTGGAAGTTAGGGATAATCACAGATTAGTACAGTATTATATTTTTATCATTATATTGGCATTGTAATACTTCCTACAATGCCCCAGTGAAACATTAATACCACTTGTTCTTAATGACTGTATAAATTATGCAACAGTTTTTGTCCTGAAGCAC
The DNA here is from genome assembly GCA_035590215.1 of Microhierax caerulescens. Lineage (NCBI taxonomy): Eukaryota > Metazoa > Chordata > Aves > Falconiformes > Falconidae > Microhierax > Microhierax caerulescens. The sequence continues at coordinate 5,154,264 of JAVJGJ010000030.1, forward strand.
AGTCTTTTATATAACCAATTGGCAAATTGCAGCATAATTTGTTTAAAAAAAAAATTTTAAAAAGTGAATCATTATACGCCTATCTAATTAGTCCTCTCTCTTGGAAATGAACTACTAAGCAATATCTCTGCATGTTATTCTAGGTCAATTTAAATACTGTCTTCATCCTATTACTCTAATTTAAAATTGTACATACCACAGAAAATTTTCAATTGGCAATTGCCTTCTTTTGCAAATTCCTCTCCTAAATGTTACATTGGAAATATGAACCTTACTGAAATTATTAGTGTCCCATTCAGGTGCAGAAGACAGCACTAGGAGCTAAAATGTTAGGTACTCTTTGCAACCTTTGTTGCAAAGTCGTGAAAACTAGAAATGGTGAAGGCCTGAGGACATCCTGCTACTTCCTAGTTTCTAGCAAGTGACTGTACACCACACATCATTCTGATGTTTTGTTTAGTCTGGTTTTTAATACTTCAGTCTGGAGACTTCTACCACATCCTATACTTGGTTCCTGTATATGGTTCCTATATTGTGGAAAGGTTTTCATTTTCGGGTAGGTTGTGTTTTCCCTCAGCATTTAATTCTGTTACCGGTATTTACTGACTAACAACAGTATTCAGTGTTATGACATAGTTTACCACAATACTGCATTGTTTAAATTTAAAGAAGTGGCATCTGAAATAACCCATGGTTCTTACAAAGTAACATTGCAAAGATGAGTACTCTAAATCTCAAAACCCCTTTTAGACCTCCAGCTGAGTAACACTTCTCTAATTCTTTATTCTGGATTTTAAAAGTTCAGAAATTTGTAGATGAGCTTGTTCTCTCTTTGGGACCTGGACCCACTTAGATACCTAGATTATTTTTAAATGTCTGCTTTCTCCAGTTATGCAGCATTTTTCTTGCATGACACACTGCTTTAGCATATGAAACACACAACAGTATTTGCTTTTAGGATTACTGTTTTCATATCTCATTTCAGCTCATTATTAAATCTGTAATTTATCTCTACTTGTTCACATTGTTCTTTTCTGTCTTTAAACCCCCACAATAATTAGGTTTGATTCTACAATATATCATCTCAATTTTCCATTCCTTTTTCTTATTTCCTTCCAAAAGGGGATAATATGTAGTCACGGTTCTAGGATTTGAGATTTGTGGCCACCCTAGTAACATTCCTCATTTAATACATTAGAAATTAACCCCCATATTAGCCTGTATGACTGAGAGAAATAGCTATAATACCAGTGTAACTGTCAAATGGTATCATCTCATGATTCAATTTTTACATTACTCTTTCCATATAAAACTGATATAAACCTGTGTTAACAGAATAGCTGTCTTCATAAAAAGAAAGATACTTCTTTTAAGGCGTTGGCCATATTTCAGTTTTCTATTTTAGTTATCTATGTGACCTGTAAAGCTGATAATAATGGAAAATTTCTCATTTTGAAACCTGTGATATCAGAATGAAAGGCAAGAATTAAATATTTTTCCAGCTGGCTGCAAGCACGTAAAAAAGTGTCCTCATTACTTCAAACAGCCAAGATTCTTGCATGTATCTTATAAACCAGTAGACAACAAAAAAGAAAACCCTTAGCACTTGTGTGCTTGACTGTCACATTAAGAAAACTGAAAATTCTGACACTTTCATAAAATTCCACTGACAAAAGCAGAAGACTGGAGCATACTCACCCAATGTAATCATAGAAAAAAACACCCCAGTACTCTTTAATGAGTATGCTGAATATCATCCAAGCCCATGTAATTCAGATGCAACTTTTAGAACTAGTTATATATGCATTTTAAACTAATAAGAGAATGATAGCAGAGTGGAAGGACGTGCTCAGTATCTTGACTAACACAGGAAGTTTAGATTTCCTTTTGTTGACGTGAAAAGATTGGACACAACTTGTACGACCAATGTGATCAAGTTGGTTCCACTTTATTAAGGGATACACAGCAATTTATATATTAGCACAAAGCGCACACATTGCTTCTAGATTGCTAATAGGCTAAAGCTGCTTGTCTATTCACTCTCCCGCACTCTGTAATTGGTCACAGCGTGGTATCCATGCTCCTTGCCTACATTCTGTTTCGACATTCTGTTTTCTTATTTTTCAGTCCAACTTCTTTATCTCTTTCCCATGTATGCAGTTTCTTAATAGTCCAACTTTCTTATCTCTCTGCCAGTATGCAGTTTCTTTGTTTCTCTTGGCCTTGCATATGTCCTTCACAACAGTTGCAGCTTGTTACAGCTTTGGCCTGCTTGGCCTGCTATTACAACAAAGTTACTTGGGCTGGATTGCTCATAATATGCCCATTTTCTTCCAGCCACTCCACATCCTTTATACGAGAGAAGCCTGAATGATCTAAAGGAATGTGAAGCGTGTAAGTATAAAATTAATATTCCTCCATGAATATTTCTCTCTCAACCATTCAGTTTGCACAAGCAAATAGTCCTGTATAACCCACCAAACATTATCGGATTTGTTTAAAAAAATTTTGCAGTTCTTTGATGCCATACATAATAGATTTACAGGACGATAGTACAGTTAATAATATTTGTGTTTTCAGGCTGCTTGGAATGCAAAAAACATGTAAATATACTCTGTGGCTGCAGTGGCTATGGAAAAAAAATAAGGGAGGTAAGAAACTTCCCTTTGATGATTTCGCATTAGAAGTTTCACTTAACTGTCCCATCTCATTATCCTCCTTGGTCCCACCAGCATTTAGGGATGCAATATGCTGACTTAATATGTGCCACAGATTCTCATGGTACTCCTTACTGCCTTTCTGCTTACATGTAATTGCCTGGTTTGCTTTAATCCCAGACCTCCCAGCGTCATTCAGCAACATCTTTCTCTCAGCATGACAAACATTTTGAAGCATTATAAAATACAGGAATTCTCAGCATAACAAGTATACCCACTGGGCAAAGTGACTCAAAATCACTACCACATACTTGTTGTTCTGGTGCCCTCTGCTGAAATAACCATTTATTTGGCTTCTGAATCCGACCCCCGGGAGGGTTAAGAGCCTCTGCCAAGTGCCATGTGCTGCCATCTCTTTATCTTGCACTTTAGTGCCTTGATTTATTTCCTTTTCTGTTCTGTCTCAAGAAAAAGCAGAAGTTGACCCTTTATTTCCTTTCCTTCCTCCAGTGGTGCTGATGTTGAAATTTGTTCTTTTCCCTCATAACATTATTGCATCACATTTTACAACAGCCTTTTATTGAGCTTTGGAAAATAACATGTGAGTTGACATGATAAAGAATTAAGAAAATTACATTTTATAAGAATTCTATGTTGGAGCCCCCAACACGGAAAGGACATGGACCTGTTGGAACAAGTCCAGAGGAGGCCATGAAGATGCTCAGAGGGCTGGAGCCCCTCTGCTATGAGGACAGGTTGATCAGCCTGGAGAATGGAAGGCTCCAGGGAGACCTTATAGCAGCCTGCCAGTACCCAAAAGGGATTTATGAGAAAGATGGGGACAGACTTTTTAGTAGGGCCTGTAGCGATAGGCCGAGGGGGAATTGTTTTAAGCTGAAAGAGGGTAGATTTAAATTAGCTATTAGGAAGAAGTCCTTTACTGTGAGGGTGGTAAACCAATGGAGCAGGTTGCCCAGAGAAGCTGTGGTTGCCCCATCCCTGGCAATGTTCAAGGCCACGTCGGATGGGGCTTGAGGCAACCTGGTCTAGTGGAAGGTGTCCCTGCCCATGGCAGGGGCTGGAACTAGATGGTTTTCAAGGTCCCTTCCAACCAGAACCATTCTATGAATTCTATCTGGTGTGTGTGTATAAAACCGAGAACCACCTCTATTAGCAATGTAGGTTTTGTTTCTTTCTGGCAGATTAGCCCATATATTGTAAAACTGGTGAAGAATGAAGGACTGGCAGGGCAATACAGTCAGCATGAGTTTTCTACGGCATCAGTACTTTTGTTTAGCTGCATGTTATAACCCTAGCCTTACTCTCATTTCGCAGGGGAAGCTAAATTGTAGAGGTTGAGCAACTTTTCAAGTTCACCTAACAAGCAGTGGTAAGATGAGGAATAGATGCCATGGTCTGGTATCCTGTTCCAACCACTAGACTTTAGGCATCCTCCACACTCGTGCGAGCTACAGTAATGACATTATGAGTAAACTTCTATCTGAGTAATTTTTCCAATCAAATTTCCCAGGTAGAGCACTCTTACTACAAGTAAAAAGTGGGTCTGTCTTACATCTCTGTAGTTGCATCACATTTCTGCAGTAAAAGAAAACATGCCAGTGGTTTCCTGGAGTTGTCCTTGCTTAGTGTCACCTATAAAGACTGGAAGTGTTCTGCTGGTTTGGTTTGAGAATGCCTGATACAAGATTTCCCCAATGCATCTTCCAGTAAATGGGACTCTCAGTCCCCACAGAAAAATAAAAATAAAGGACCAACCTTAGTTAATCCTAACATACAAATAACTGTGTAAAGCAAGTTTAGGTGTTTTTATATAAGTGTGGATCTTAATTCTAGAAGTTTTTAAAAAGTGTATTGTTCAGGTAATTGCAGGGGGACATTTTTACATTTCATCCCCCAGTGGGTTTTGAGATGAGACCTATCAAGAAAAATAAATTTTATAACACATAGTTGCAGTATGTGCTTGATCAGCAGTTTACAAAAAGATTATTTTCAGTGGAAGCATGTCAAATTTGTTTAGGTAGGCTGAGATGAATTTTGAGAGATGTATGGTAATTTCCTTTATTCTTTTACCACATTCTACATATCACGTCTACTTTGACAGGCAAATTCACACACACACACTCAAAACCCTACCTTTTTGCTAAGATTTTCCTCTTCCACTTTTAAATTTCTTTTCAGGTTTCCTCTCTGTCATTACTGTACTGGTAAAAAGCTGTTATACACCATTCCAACAATTCAGTTTCAAAGATTTCTGAACTGTAAATGTACAGTACAATTTTTTTCTGTTGTGTATGTTCATCTGTTTCTGGTAACTTTTCATGAAGAATTACATCAGTAATCCTAATGTTGAAAGATTTTTTTAAATGTAATGTTCCAACTATTAATTTATTTTTAAAACTTGTTTAAAAAGAACACAGGTTTTAAAAAAAGAAATTGCTATCTTTTGTTGTTAATATTTTTTCAAACTTGGTGATTTGGTTATCAGACATGCCAGGTGATGCTGTCTACTCTTCCTTGATTCCAGCAGGTGAAGGAGGCAGCATTTACAGGAGAAGCGAAAGGAAATTCACTAAAGGGATTCTGTAAGTTGAATTAAAAATAGTAACTAATAGTGGAATTAGCTCTCATTACCAGACAGGAAGAGATAGTATTTGTGGGTTGGCTGGTTAACTATATTTGATATTATTTTTCTACATAAACTACAGATACAATTGCTAAAGAAACAACAGTGAAAGGATCAGAACATACTGTGAACACAGATGGAGCTTACATTGTGTATCCATTTTAAAGGCATTCAATTAATTTCATTTTAGCAAGAGTGACATCAGTTTCTCAGAGATTAATGGATATTTATCATAAACTTATTGAGGCACATGAAAGCCTATGGTATGGGCAAAAGTTTTAGCCTGTTAACAAAGTCAGAATATTTTGAGAAGCATGCTTTCTGTTCTGTTAGGGAAGTTTCTTATATATAAGGCCAAAGTCCTTATATATATATATATATAAGTCCCCAGTGCTTTTGGTATTCTGGTGGCTCTGCTAGGCAGATGCATGCTACCTGCACATAAAAGCAGGTTTGAGAAAGTAAGTTATTTATCTTCCTCGTAAAGTTCTTAGTCTTTACAACTTGACTGAAGTTGAGTTTCAGTTCAGGAATTTGATATCGGAAGGTTGTTTATGTTGCAGTTTATCATTGTCTGTCCCAGGCAGCTGCTATTCTTATCAATGTTTCCATTTCTGCACAGCACTGCAAAAAAAGAGAGAGAAAAAAGTGGCCTCTATTTTCATACACAAACTCCATCTTCTTAGATTTCCTTCCACAGGAAGCATATGTGCATATATACACTTATTTGCATATTAAATAGAGAAGATAAAATTGTTTCTACCCTATGTAGGTGAGTCAAACACTGAAAATGAGTTGAGAGCAAACGTATTATTTCACTGATCTCTCAAGTGTAACAGCTAGCATTCTCAAGTAGCAGAAAGCAGAGACTGAAAAAAACTGGCTTTGTCTTGCGCTTCTCAAGCTCACAAATCTAAAGGAGAATCCTGGAAATGCAATTTTAAAATTCTAAAAAACTGACCCTCAGTCTGCTTTTCCATGTCAGCTGCTAAAAGAACAAAATGATATAAAAACCATATCAGAGAATCATTTAGGTTGGAAAAGACCTTTAAGATCAAGTCTGCCTAATCTCACATTACTGGGCTGTCTGGTGTCTTCCGGCTGGATGTCCTTGTTGGTCTATTAGAATGGATTTTTCCTGCTCTTCTTCAGGGCTTGTGCTGCTCAGTACTAGCTTCCTGGCCTCCATGTACTCCACTTTCCTTCGCACCAAGGATTCCACAAGGAAGGCTGGTCTGCTGGAGGAGTTAGGATTACTAAACATGCCGTTCATTGTTGGCTTCTATAAAATCAAGATCTGCAGAGGACATGGAGGAAAGCTGTCATCCTGATTCATGATCAGCAATTTAGGAGGAGATTTTGACTCTACTTTCCTTCTGCATGATCTTCAGCTTCTTTTCCAAGTGTCAGTTGGCTGCCTCCTCCCAGCTCTCAGCAACCTCCTCCAAAGAAGTGCACTGTGACTTGGCTGAAGGAGAAGAGAAGATTTCTGCCCCCAGTGTGGCGGGGAGTCAGCCATGAGGGTCACCCAGAACTGAAGCGCTGCCTTCCCAGCAGCCACAGCCTTGAGGGGGGCAGGAGGTGGTAACTGTGGGCTGAGGGTGGTAACTGTGACCCTGGGTGAGGGGCAGCACCCTGGTTTGGACCAGACACCTCCCCAGGGCTGCGAGTGTTGGGGATCTGTGCTGGGCCTGTGACCCGCTCCTGGCTGTGGGGAAAGAAATTCCCCCTCTGGGGCACTGAATCCCCCTGGGGGTAACAGTGGTGGAGGGGAAGTTCTGGCAGGGCCCTGGTGGCTGGTGTCCCCATAGGTCTCTGCCGATGGTGCCTGCATCAAGGCCATTGTGGGGCCAGGGCAGATGGAGCTGGGCCAGGTGTGGGTCACGGGGCAGATCAGGGACTCTGGGGGCAAATGTATGGGCAGGAAAGAGGGCTGATGCATCTCCCCCAGGGTAAGTCACTCCCCATGGGTAGATACATCCCTAAAAGGCTCATCTTCCCCACAGGGGAAATGCCTTGCCCAGGGGAAGATACGCCCTCCCTATGTGTAGGTCCACCACCCAGGGGCAGATCCCCACCCTGAGCTCTGTGTGGGGCAGCTGAGTGGTGTAGATGCCCTCTCCCTGGCCTGGGGGGTGGGCAAATCCTGCCCCCGGCCCAGGATCCAGGGGTAAAGCTGGGAGCCACGGGGTGAATTGTCACTGCAGGGCTCAGGACCAAACAGTAGGGAAACTTAAAATAAATGGCAATTGTCAAAAAATCCATTTGTAATAAAGGCAAAATAATTTTCTAGTAACATTTAATAATTTACAAATACATTTGTGGCAGTTTATAAAAATAAGCAATTTCTAACAATATATAACAATTTATAATACGTTAGAAGGGTGTCTGGGTCCACCATGGAGGGACTAAGCCTCATGGTTCCCCTCTAGTTTTCCACCCTGAGATACTTTCAGGTGTAAAAATGACCCTTTCTTTCAGATTCTGCCATCAAATCTGAGCTCAATACTAATTAAATCATCAAATCTACATTTCTCAGGAGACAGCTTCCTTGGTACCTGTTCTGTCCCACTCCCCACCCCAAAACAGGAGAAGGGATCCTCCTTTCATTCTACTGTCCATTTACTGAGCTGAGCCCCCCAGTTTAGCGATGCCATTTGAGGCCAAGCACTCGATTCTGCTGTTACAGGGCAGGGCCAAGAAGGGCACACACAGCCCGGTCACTCTTTCCCAACACACAGAAAGAACAAGCACAACGCCTTTGTATGCTTGCAGTTCTAGATGTAGTTATAATTGGCTAAAAGACAGTACAAAATTAAATTTACTATGAGAAATCTAAAAGTGAAAGGAAACCTTATTCCCATCAGCTAGAAAAGTCCTCTGTTGAGCCTAGTGAGAGACAGGGACTTTGTTTCTCATCACACAGGCACAAGACATGCTGTCAGGTAGCAAAATGTTTTTATATGTTCATGGCGTTATTCATATGTGTCCAGCTATGTCTTGCAAACTGCAGATCACAGCTCTAACAAGTGTGTAGCTACAGAAAGGTTGCTGCTCTTTTAACATTTGGAATCTGAGCAGAAAGGATTTTGCACTTGTAATTAAAATTCTATTATGGAGTTATGCATTTATACACCACCAGAGCATCCTGGATGTAGTTTTCAAATGGTTCTCAACTGCTGAATTGTGTCTTAATTCACACAATTGTTATAATGTTCTTTGTCATTCAGGCTATCTCATTCCCTTCTATTACTTCTCTGGATTAAGTAATTTTAGTACACAAATCTTTTGTCAGTAATTCCTCATCGGTTTTTATATTTCTGCTACTACGATACCTTAATTTTATTTGGTTTTAATATTCTAAAGAGGAACTCTATTGCTAAATGAGTCATGCAAAAGTAACAAGGAAATTAAGCCCTACATTTGTAAATCTGCAACAGACAAAAAGATGATACCAAATCCCATTAAAATATAGCACTAATATGTAAGAATAACAAATAATTGTTTTATTTCTGCAAGAAGAATGTTTGTAATTTTTTTAACTCTCGGTAGACATGGTCTCACTTTTAATTAAAATTCATTTGTATGGTTATGCATTTATACAATATCTCATTAAAATGTTAAAATACTTCATAGTTGTTCGTTGGGAATCCAGGACTAAATTCCATTCTGTCTCATTTCTGAGTAACTGTGGGTAGTGTAGATCTCAATGTATTCTCTGTAAAACAGAATAATATTGTTTTTTGAGGCAGCTAAAGGTGAAAGAATTTGGAAGTTAAGTCTCTAGCTGTAACTCAGCACAAAGGCCACATTTTCATCCTAAAGCCTCTAGAAACAATTTCTATGTTTTCTCCCAGTTAATACTGCTGAAAATAAGCTATTGCTTTAGTTGCAACCATTGTCAGATTTTTATTGATTTGTTTTGTCAGAAATAGCTTGTAAAATCATTTCTGTACTATTGAACCACCAAATATGGGAAACTAACAATCACATTACAAAATAGATTATCTATATTCTGTTCTTGATTATGTGGACAGTGTATTTATTTAGGGCTGTGTCACGGATTAATACAAATATTTGAAATGCACTGAACATTTTTAATGCATCAAACTTAACTTCTCCACAGTTTGTATCTAGACAGTCTCAGTGAGTATTCAAAAAGTGAAATGCTTCCCATACAGTTCAAGTATTGATTAGTTACCTGTTGAAGAGAATTTGCCCCCATTTTACCTCTGCCATATGATGTTTGGCACCAGCCTTGTGATTTTAGGGGTATTGAACCTCTCCAGAGAAAAGTCACTGCATGAGCTATTCTGAATTCCAGTGCTGTTAGTTCTAAAGCTGTATGAAGTCATTTGCTCTTCTGGGTTTTAAAGCTTACTCCAGCAGTAAGATATACAATGTAAATCCCAATGTATTCTCTGTAGAATATGGCAATATATTAGGCTAGTGTGCTCAAACATGCAGTAAAGACCAGAGGCAAGTTCCCTGGGATAATGCTAGTGCCAAAGCTGCGGGAGAAAGAGACCACAGTGGGATCAGTTATAAACAGTCACTAAAGTTTCATTTTTATTTTGGAAATTCTGATTTAACAAGGATGATACAAACATACAGGAAATTGCTGGGACCATTCCATCCATACAAGTCACACAATAGTATGTTCTAAAATAGATGTGTAAATATGTTTTCCCAGCATTCCTGCCCTTGAATTTGGTGCTTTCATTTCTGAACTATATACTTTCTTTTGATTATTTATAGAGAGCTTGGCTTTCCAGTGTCCTTCAGAGACGGTTAAATGGAATTCCCTCTATCAAGTCAAATATCTCTACATGAGCTTTGTAGAGGTGAGGTTGTAGAAATTTATACCTGTGGACATTATACTCCAATTAAGTGTGTAGCTGCATTCCTTTATCACCATCTGTCCAGCAATATTATGCTTCAGCTCCCCATAGTGGATAATGCAGGAGAGGCCTGCCACTTAATATTTGTTCTTGGAGGATTGTAAGATAAGTTATTTTTTCCCTAACATGTAGATGCTCTAAATCTTCAGGATTTTTATCAGGATATTAAGGATATGAGGATTCAAGTACACTAAAAAAAGCAGTCTCATTAAGTGTTTTAATTTGAAAGTTTGTTATGCAGCATAAAGTTATTTCCATTATTAAACAGATGGGTTGGTATGTGTATTCACTTCTGTATACATACAGACTGCTTTCGTTACACATATTCTCGTGTTTTTCTAGGCTGTACATTTGTATGACTTTGACTATGTCCAACTGAACTTCTTTCAGTCATACTTGAGTATGATTCAAGGTGAAGTTGCCAGTCTTCCTTAATTGAAAGGAGGTGCCCAAAGCTGAGAACTGCTCTTCACCGAAAGCCTTCTTGAGCTCAGTGGAATGGAAGAATTATTTTGCTCTTCTTGTGTTTGACAGTCTTTTTCTACATTCCAGTAAAGCAGTTACATTTTTTGCAACACCAAATCGCTGTTGACTCGTTTTCTTTGTGAACTGCTTCGAGCCAAGACTTCTTTCTGTGAAGTAACTGCTTCACTAGTTTGTCTCCAGCTTACATTTTCAAAGTCAGTTATTCCCAGGTATACGTAATAGTTTCTTGCCTTACTGAATTACGTCCTATTTACTTCAGATCTTTGTTCTAACTCGTCATGATTTCTTCAATTCTAATTATATCTTCTAAAATACTTGCAGGTCTCACCTGAACAGGATATCCTCCACAAATATGATAAAAATATTCTCTATCCTATTGCATCACAGAAGCAGTTCAGGACTTGGGGGTATGTAAGCATCTGGAGATCTCACTTGCTACAAACTTCTTACTTGGTTGTGAATCACCTGGCACTACTTCTGAGTGCCATTTTCTAACTATTTCACATAAGTTTTGTGTAGCTACTGCTCCTCTATCCTTCTTAATGTATTAGAAGATACATAGTTAGAAGCCTTGCTGAAGTCAAGATTCCATGATTTGTTTTTGAAATGTTATTGTTATTAATCTTATCATCCCCAGGCTCTACAAATAATTTGCTGCTTAATTTGTTCCAGTATTTTGCCTGATACAAAGTAAAGCTAACTGGGCTCTGATTCCCATCCTTTTCTTTCGTAAGGCAGGCACTGTTTCCTCTTTCCTGGTCCCATGGAACATCAGCTCTCCTTTCTGAGTTCTTGAAGGTAATTGCTAACAGCTTTTGAGACTGCTAAGCCATTCAGCTAAATATGTTGCCTGAAACTTGCCTGGCACAAGACTTTTGTAAGCATCTTTCTTGAACAGAGTCTGTTTCTTTCCTTAGTTTGGCTTGATCAATTATTTTTATGTTGCTAATGTATGCCATCTGATTACAGCTGACATTTTGGAGAAGAACAAAGCAAAAAGATGAGGCTTTGGTCGTCCTCACATAACTTGATAATCATTTCCTCACCCATCTGAAAGGAAGTCAGTTCTTTCCAGATAATCTTAACCTAGATTCTGCTTTTTTCAAAAGGTGCAAGCCATTGAAATGGTTCAGATTTAGCCAGACTTATCTCGCTTTCTTATTGCAATTGCCTGTTTGCAGCCTTCATGTTGATTCTATAGGAAAGGGCAAACTGTCCAGAGTGTACTTTTTCTTATATTCGTTACAGCGGAGTTTGGCATTCAAACAGTGAGTTTACTGAAACCTACTTTCTTCAAGTCTATTGGTCTGATTTTCTTTCTTTCACGTTTGGAGAGTCTTTAACTTAGTTAATGACCACTGTATAGTCTCCCAAAATACTTTCCAAGTAGTTATTTTGCTATTTCAGATCTCATTATCACCAGTTCCTATGCTGTGGATGATTTTTATTCAAATTAATGTATTATGTACTTCTTCGTTTGTGGGTTGCTAATGGGTCTTTGCTGTGACACTGTTCCTTTCTTTTGCCATTATCCAGATATTTGCACCAGCTCTGGACCTTATGTTCATTTTTGCCTACCTATGCTTCCTGAACAAACTTGACATTTCCATAACAATAACCAGTTACGACAATTTATTCAGAATTTTTGTTATGAATATAATAACTTTCAGTTCCTCCTGTTTATTACCCATATTCTTACAGCAGTGTGCAGCAGCTGAGTACAGTTCCAGGGAAACTTTTATTATTCTGCTGTTGTAATATTCAGTAAAATCGGTATCCATCCAATTTTTTCTTCTTTCTCCATGCTTTTGTGGTTCATCTGAACTGTATGGTGTGATAATAATAGCCTGAGGATAATTTAATTTACACTGGCTGCAGACAACAAGGAGAGATAGGTGATAGTTACAACAAGAAAGCAGGGGACTGGCATAGCATACAACTGGCCAAGTAGTCCTGCTTTGCTTTTCTCTGGGAGATACTCGTCTGCCTGCTTGCCTCGCCAGCTTTGAGACTGGTTTGTTATAGCATCACCGTGCAAAACGACCACGTAACTAGGCCACCTCTCTGCCCAGTTGCATATGAAGAATTTCCTTTGCTTTTCTTACAGCATACAAACGAGCATTAAGGGGAATTAAACCCTCAGATGTATCAGCTGTCAGTAGCCGTGTTCTTACAGTGCATTAAACAGATCTCCGAAATCAGACTTGTGTGGTGTTGCTGCTACAAGTAATTGTGCTTCAACCTTCACCCAAGGCAGGGATGGGAGAGGGGAGGCCAACGGCAGTGCGGCCAGCTGTCCCGCATGTCAACACCTGCGTTATTTAGACAGAAGCTGTCAGAGCCTCTTTGCTGTCATCGTCAGGAGCACGGTGCTCCCAGCGCTTGGGCCAGGTGACAAGGAAACCAGGTAGAACAGCACTGGCATGGTGAATCTGGCTGTCCCCAGGCGGCGCGACATGGCCCGCTGGCCTTCTCACAGCACAGTTCCTTTAGTTAAGGCTGTGGTCTGACATTCCTTAAGGTTTTGCCGATCCACATCTGACATGGGAAGAACGAAGACAAGCTGTATAAATTTTGTGGTTAATTTAAATGTAATTTGTTACAGGCACAAGACAAAATTAAAAAAACCCCAAATAATAGAACAACCTTTCATTATTTAAACATATTTTATTTAAACATAAACAGCGCTGACACTTACACATACACAGGTATTTACTATTTAAATAGTAAATATTTGTTTAACCGTACAAAGCCACTGTTGATAAGCAACCACAATGTGCCGCTTCGTGAGACGGGAGCGCAACATCAGAAGGCGAACTGAAATTTGCTGGAGAACCTCCGCGACCTGCAGCTCGTTCCCCCTGTTCTCCAGCGGCGGCCGCGCGCCCTGACGCGCCGCCCCCGCCGCCGTGAGGCCGTGAGGCCGTGCGCGCCCCGGTACCGCCTGGCAGGGCAGCGGGCCC